>WBNM01024472.1:20338-48977 GCA_013399055.1 Ramphastos sulfuratus | reverse complement strand
TGTGCTTACACTGAAGGATTTAATTTTTCTGTAATGAAACTCAAAACCACAATTCCTAAACACAACCTGGAAAATTGTGGCTGTCAGAGCTCAGAAAGCTGCCTTGGAACTTCCCATTTTAATAACAATGCCTTTTATTGAAGTTCAGCTAACTCCAAGGACCCCTAGAACTACAGCCTGTTGGAAAAGGAATCCTACATTTCTGAGAGAGGCAAACCACAAGTAAGTGATAGCCATAAACAGCCTTATCAGAAGCTGAGGTTTTAAACACAGTAGAAGCAATGTGCTGGTTTAAGGCTAATTGGAATATTTTAATGGAGAAAATTATATTGTAGGCTGTGAAAAGAAAACAATAGTGATGTCTACTTCACTCATAGGCTTGCTGAGATGTGTAAGAAAGGAACACAAAACGTAGATAAGGAACTCTCACATAGTCTCGAGCAAGCAAAATCTGCAATATGTAAATACTGAGCAGATTCCCAAACAACTTTTGCTATATTCCAGTCACCTAAAGCAGGTAAGTCTGCAGGGAACAGCTCCAAGGAATTTGGTCTTCCCAAGGCAAGCTCTGACAATGATAATTAGAAAGATAATTTGGGTTTTGAGCAGTAAGTAGTCCTGCAGGCAATTTGTGTGACTCTACATGGCTGTAATGCAGCTCAAGTAAAGCACACAGACCTCTTCTCCAAGAGGCAAACCTAGGGCAAGGCCAGGCCTAAACATTCTCCACAGAGACCAATAAAAGTCTGTGTCAACTTGTTTACTTCTCATGTTAAATATCTAACTGACCCCACTCTGGGGCCTGTTTTTACCCCCATTAAATAAGCATTATTTCAGGTTTCCAGAGCACACAACAACTGGTACAATTGCAAACCAAACACTGTCTTAAAAGCAAGGAAGAGCAGTTTCAAGTGGATAAAGTTACATCAAGACCTGCAATCAACAAGGCAGTAACAGCACTGCAGAAATGCTGAACAGCCATTTCAACTCCCAAAACACCAAGATCAATCATCTCCACAAGGAAAAAGTAGCTGTTCCCACAGAGTGAGCACAGTCAAGGTGAAGATTAACAACAGTTCTTCCCGCTTCTAAATGCTGTCTGTGCAAACTACCCTGGAGTTCCTAAAAAAACCCACACACATCAACACCATCACCCAACCCTTCACAAATCCAACATAATGACAGAGACTTACTGTCTTGTGTCCATTCTGACAAGCCACATGAAGGGCTGTCTGACCCATGGCATCTTCCACATCCACGTTACTGACGTGCTGAACAAGGTCATGAAGCAGCTCTGTCCGTCCGTTAACAGCCAACCAGTGGATCTAAGTACCAAATGATGATGTTTCTCTCAGCAATGATGCAAGCATCTCATAAATAGGCTTTGAAACCTGACTCTACTATTGCCAACATTTTCACAAGGGGAAGCTTTGAACAATACTAACACACAGCCAGGTACTTTCACAGAGTCACACGTTGCACTGGGTTGCAAGAGACCCTCCACAGTCATCTTGTCCAACCCCCCTGCAGTCAGCAGGGTCACCTCCAACTACAGCAGGCTGCCCAGGGCCAAATCAAGTCTGATCTTGGATGTCTCAGGGATGGGGACTCAACCACACCCCTGGGTAAACTGTTCCAGTATTTCACCATTGTCATTGTGAAGAATTTTCTCGTGTCCCACCTAAATGGTACTGGTGGACAGGAGACCGAACATGAGTTAGCAGTGTGCCCAGGTGGCCAAGAAGGTCAATGGCATCCTGGCCTGGGTCAGGAATAGTGTGACCAGCAGGACCAGGCAGGTCATTCTGCCCATGTGCTCAGTGCTGGTTAGGCCACACCTTGAGTGCTGTGTCCAGTTCTGGGCCCCTCAATTTAAGGAAGACGTTGAGGAGCTGGAAGGTGTCCAGAGAAGGGCAGCAAGGCTGGTGAGGGGTCTGGAGCACAGCCCTGTGAGGAGAGGCTGAGGGAGCTGGGGGTGTGCAGCCTGCAGAAGAGGAGGCTCAGGGCAGACCTCATTGCTCTCTGCAACTATCTGAAGGGAGGTTGTAGCCAGGTGGGGGTTAGGGTTAGGTCTCTGCCAGGCACCCAGTGACACAACAAGAGGACAGAGTCTCAAACTGCACCAGGGCAGGTTTAGGCTGGATGTTAGGAAGAAGTTCTTCACAGAAAGAGTGATTAGCATTGAAATGGGCTGCCCAGGAAGGTGGTGGAGTCCCCATCCCTGGAGGTGTTTAAGAGGAGGCTGCATGAGGCACTTAGTGCCATGGGTTGGTTAAGAGAGGTTAGGTGATAGGTTGGACTCCATCTTGGAGGTCTTTTCCATCCTGGTTAATTCTGTGATTCAGTAAATCTGCCCTGCTCCAGTCTGAAGCCACTGCCCTTCATCCTATCACCACAGGCCCTTCTAAACAGTCCCTCCCCAGCCCTCCTGTAGTCCCCTTCAGATATTGAAATGCAGTTAGAAGGTCTCCCTGGAGCCTTCTCTTCTCCAGGCTGAACAGCCCCAACTCTCTCAGCCTGCCTTTGTAGGAAGAAGTGCTCCAGCCCTCTGATCTTTGTGGCCCTCCAGCAGGCCCACATGCTTGTTGGACACAGTACTCCAGGTGAGGTCTCACCAGAGCAGAGACATGCAATAGAATCACCCCTCTTGATCTGCTGGCTACACTTCTGATGCGGCCCAGGATGTGATTTGCCTTCTGGGCTTGATCACATGTTGTGATTCTTAAGGGCACTGGAGACAACAGCAGTGTTGTTTATTTACATGTAAGCCAGCAGAAGCTTAAGAAATCAGAATCTTCCAATTCTTCACTCATTTTTGAGAGCACCATAATAATCAAAAGCACTTACTGCAGTCAAGCCTTCGTTATTACAGATGTTGACATCTGCACTGTATTCCAGCAGCTTGCTCA
Organism: Ramphastos sulfuratus; assembly: GCA_013399055.1. Classification (NCBI taxonomy): domain Eukaryota; kingdom Metazoa; phylum Chordata; class Aves; order Piciformes; family Ramphastidae; genus Ramphastos; species Ramphastos sulfuratus. The sequence goes on along the minus strand of WBNM01024472.1, from coordinate 46,068 downwards.
TACATTTCTTCTGGCTATGAACAGAAGAATACATTAAAACTCTGCCAAGGAAAATAATTTACAAAGACCAAGAGCTCCACTCACTCTAATTCAAGCAAACAACAGCAGGCAGTTTTACTTTATACAGAATATAGTACTGAATATAGAATGGTAGCAGTTGGAAGGGACCTCTGCAAGGGCCTGAAGGGACCAATCCCCCTGCCAGAGCAGGATCACCTAGGGCAGGTCACACAGGAATGCATCCAGATGGGCCTTGAAAGTCTCCAGAGAAGGAAACTCCACAGACTCCCTGGGCAGCCTGCTCCAAGGCTCTGTCACCACTAAAGAATTTAGCAGAGGATTCTTAGGCCATGTTGAAGTAGAACATCCTGGGCTCCAGTCTATATCCATTGCCCCTTGTCCTATCACAGGACACCACTGAGAAGTGACTGGCCCCTTCTTCCTGACACCTGCCCTTCAGATACTTATAAACATCAATAAGATCTCCTCTCAGTCCTCCCTTTTCCAGACTAAACTGTCCCAGGTCTCTCAGTCTTAAGTGATCATCAGTAGCATCACAGACCAATTCAGTGCATGTGCAGCACAGCACAGGGCTAAAAACAAAGTCATGTAGTTGAATGATTTTGTGGGAAGTGTAAGAAGTGCTTAGCCATCACTCTAACAGCTTCAGCTCAACACTAATTGCACTCTAAAGACAAGAAGCAAGAGCTCAGCTAATGAAATCCATGAAGTTCATCATCATCTGTGCACTTCAATGAACACATTTACAGTACAGCACTAAATCATTATTTAATGAGACACTCCTTGTAACACTACCTAAAACTTTGGCAGTACTGAAAGCAGGGATGGTTTTCCTGCTGCATCTTTTGTTTGCTCTTCTAATGCTCTCTAGTGCTCTAAGTGCTCTATCCTTAAGAAGTTCATCCTTACTTTTCCTTTTCTGTTAGGTACCTCTCACACCCTTCTCATGCCTCCTTTCCAGATAGCTGTCTCCTAAGTGTACTTCTCATTTCATCATGTACCACTTGGCTGCTTCTTCCTCCCTTGTCCTACAAATACTGCTCCCACCTACCCAAAAGCCACTATACACTAACTACACTTTATAGGAAGTACCAATTATGACACAATTCAGTTACTGTAACACATACATGCTCTGAAAAGAAAACACAAATAACCAGTCATTTAGCTGTGTTTCCACATCCTACAATCCCAAAAATAAAGATATGAAAAGATCTGGAAAAGGTGTTTGCTCATTGTTTTCACTTGAGTTTTCTTCTACTCTCCTGATACTGTGCAGGTGAACTCTTGTATCCCTTTCTCTGTAGTAAAAATTCCCTTGGAGACAATAGTTGAGAAAAACCTGAAATTTCTAAACCTTCCAAACCCTCCAGAGTTCTCTTTGAAATCCTTTCTTACCTGACTGGAAGGTGAATGCATCCCTTGTGCAATCACTGTTTCAATAATCATTAAACTGCTGCTTAAGAGAAAACACTACAACAACTGGCACTGACATTGCCATTTTGGACCCTTGCTATTTATAAAAATCTATTTTTCTGAATATTCAAAGTATGGATTTTAGTTGCCCCATTCCCTGTCTGCCATCCCCATTTTCACAAGTGAAAGCCAAAGTATTGTGTCTGAACTATGCAAAAATACTACAAAATGTCAGCTCGAGTGCACAAAACCTTTTTAAGAGTTACAAACACATTTTCCTTACCCATTCCTTGCTGCTAAATGGAGAGGAGTGCATCCTGAAATGTCCTGGTAGTTTGGATTTGCTCCTTTTTTTAAGAGCAGAACAAGGCATTCAACTGATCCACAGCTAAAAATGAGATAAGGAAGGGGGAAATTGTAACAAGGATATTTCCTGAGTGAGCCTACAGCAATGTAAAGACAGCAGCAATGCTATGGAGAGATTGCAGCCAGCAGAAAATCTTCAGACAAAACCATTTGTACAGCCTCATGGCTGAAGTTACACAAAACTGAAGGAAAGACACCCAAGTGCAGTAAGAACTGACTGATCACAACTTGCACTAATGAACAAGTTCTGGCTTTCTGTGTCATTTTAGTCACTTTAAAACCCTTTAAGACTGGCAACTGTTTAAAATGTAAACCATTTAAAACGTTCTGCTCTCTATTCCCTCTCACCTCCCTCATCAATTCACAAAGCACAACTTCCCTCTAAATAAGCATTCTATTTTTTGTTATGCTCCAGCATCTGGGTGTTACATTTAAAATTTTAATTATCAGAAGAATCCTAAATCTCATGTAAATTACAGAACGGCTTAGGTTGGAAGAAACCTTGGAGATCATCTACTGCATGAGCAGGGACTCCTCTCAATTAGATTCAACTGCTCAAGGTCTCATCCAATCTGGCTTTGCTACAGGATACACAGAATGGCTGCACTGCTTCACAGACTGAGGTTCCACAGAAAGCAAGCAAGCATTCACCAAGACTTCCCTCACTAGAAACAGGAAAGCCATTTGGTATCAAGTGTACAACCTTTTCTCTCAGCGAGGCAGGCACGTGGCTAAAAGAACAAAACAGAAGTGTAAAAACAAAATGTGAATCTGTACTAGAGAGTTTTCCAGCTTACATTGGTGCCTTAGATTTGTGGGAATACTGGCATTGTTAACTTCTGGACTGGACTCAAGTAAGTCTTACTTTGCTGCAATATGAAGCAAACTTCTCTTCACACGTCCAAATGCATAATTCACATCAAACTTTGAATTTGATAGCAGCTCTGAGACAGACCTTCAAATAGAAGCAGAATTTGAATTTTAAAAAACAGCTCCCAATATCCAAGCAAAGTAGCCACTGTAAGCTGTGCACACATAGTCTGTTTCTTACTTGATCAGTATTTCTCTTCCCTCCAATTAATTTCAGATCTAGACATCCAACAGCTTTCTGCATGTTAGTATTTTGATTTTTTTACTTGCTGTACACAAAAAATGCATTGTGACACTGGGCAAACTGGGAAGAAGTAGACCAAACGGTCAAATCACTTCTTTACAAACAATAGCTTTGGTTTCAAAAACTATACACTCCCATTTCCCTCCTTATCCCAACACAGACACCCTAACCAGTTGTCTAGCAGCTCTCCTAAACACAGGCAAAGTTCAGCAGGAAGACTGGTATGTGATGTAGGACACAACCTGTGCCAACAGGATAAGAAATTTAAATAGGACCCTTCAAGTTGTAATGAATTAGTAAAGAGAAAGCATTAGTTAAGATAAAATACTTCCAAACAGGCCAAACTGCAAGTGAAGTGGTGATTTCAACCTCCAGTAATGAGCCAAGGAGGTAATTTAAAAGCCTTGCACACAATCTCGACAAAATATTATGTAGCAGAACAAATGTTTATGCTGATTAGATAAAAAGTTTACAGTTTCAGTAAGGGTTACTACCTGCTGGCCTACAAAGCTCACCAGAAGGCAGCAGCACTTAGCTGGCACTGTACAACCCCCAGGCTCCAACCACTTAGAGGATAACTGGGCAGGAGAAACAGTTGCTCATTTGAGGAACCCCAGAAGTATCTGTGTCAGTGTCCAACTCTCACTCCACCCCTCAAACACCTAATGAGACTAAGAGCTTCTAAATCATCAATAAATACACACTCAGAGCCACCATTCAATTACCAAATTATGCTTTTGTTCTTATCTTTGGACAGTTTTCTCCCATCTATGGCACAAAACAAGACTCTCAGGTAAGAGTATGCTGGGATGCAGTCAGTAACTAGCTTCAGCTACAGAAGATACCTCAGCAGTTCAGCAGCAAATCCCTCAGAGCACTCTGAAAGCTACAACACTAACAAACATGCCCATTTTTTGGAACCTCAGAAAAAGAAAGGGATAAATTTAAAGCAGCTCTCACCTATGCTGGTCAGCCATAACCATTGGCATTAATGTGTAGACAGCAGTTTCATTATCTGTGAAGAAATTAAATTATTCCATTATCATAAAGAAATCTTATTTCAAATAAATTAATCTAGCATGACTGACTTACCTTTTCAAGTGCCCACTGTCTAACAGATCCTTCTTTTTACACAGGTTACACACACCTGGAGGTGTGATGAACAAACCAGTATCACTTCCTCCTGGCAAGGACAGCTCAGTGCATTCACTGGCCCTGGACTCAGGTGTTAATACTTGCTTTAAAAGTTGAAAAAAAGCACTTAGAATTCATCATCTAGAATCCTGCCCTAACAATATAAGCAGGTATCTCTCATGAAGTAAAATGAGCTTGAATTTGGCAGAGATCCCAAAGTTAAAGACCTGTCAACACCATCCAGACAACACTCTAATGGCTAAAGCACAAGTGAAAGGAAGTTAATTAAGCATCTGGACTTAGTGCCACCTTCAGTGTAAGGAAGCTCAAACATACATCTCCACTTCTTATTATGAAGTTTAAGGATGGAGAGGTTAACTACTGTCTCTTTCAACTTAAAGCTACCCAAATATATGTGGGAGAAAAAAAAAAAAAAGAAATCTAATTCAAGAGGCCAGACACAAAGCACCAGAAGCCATCAAACTACACCACACTAGGACTGGTGGTGGTGTTGTCCAAGCTGATCCTGTCAGGATATGTTTGGAGCAAACACTACAACCCAAGCCTGTTCCTCAAGGAGAGTCTGGACAGGCCTGCATGAACCTAGGGAACACCAGAGCCAAGAAAGAAGACCTGTAATGAGCCAAGATGTACTCAGAGCTAGACAGAGGTTTTCTTGGAATGCAATTTGAGATGTCAATGCCTGAAGACCACTTACCTCCCTATCTCAGTCCAGTTGTGATTTGTTTCATGTAATCCTTGGAAAATACAGAGAACTGGCATTCCTTCTGCACTAAAGGGCCAGAGAAGTACCTGCTCTAGAGCTCACAGGGCTTGCACTTGCACTACCACAGACCTAATTACAGCTGAGTGTAAAAGGATAATGCCTAAGACAGCAAAAACACAGCTGAAGTCATGAGTTTGCCTACAGTAGTACTGGAGTAAAATTCAAGCAGCTCCAGCTGGCATAGGTTGTGCTAAGCACCATTCAGACAATCAGCAATGACTTAAACCGATGCTAATACATCACTGCTGTGAGTCTGAGCTCGCTTTGACAGCATTGCATCACTTTTCCCTGCTGCCACACAAGGGTTTACAAGAGGCTGCAAGATTTGCCTGACACTTCTCGGTCAGTTTTGTGAACTGCACAGGCAGAGACTGAAACTGCTGACAGGTGGCCATAAGCAAAAGGTGCAGCAGGTCAGCTCGTGGGGGAAGGTCCAAGAGCAGCAACCAGGAAGCCCAAGCAGAGAACACAGAACATTACTCACTTCCCTCCACCAGCAGAGATGAGAGCTGGCAGGCAGGCAGCCAGAGACCCATCCACAAAAACAAACCCCCGAGGAAGCACAATGACAGCACCTAACTCCCAACGCAAACTTTTGGCAAGTTTTTGCAGAGATCGTCCTCTCCCAAAAGCTGGACCTGACTGCAGCCTTAAAGTACTTGCCAAGCACCATTCACACAACCATCAGCAATGACTTAAACCTATGCTAATACATCACTGCTGTGAGTCTGAGCTCGCTTTGACAGCATTGCATCACTTTTCCCTGCTGCCACACAAGGGTTTACAAGAGGCTGCAAGATTTGCCTGACACTTCTCGGTCAGTTTTGTGAACTGCACAGGCAGAGACTGAAACTGCTGACAGGTGGCCATAAGCAAAAGGTGCAGCAGGTCAGCTCGTGGGGGAAGGTCCAAGAGCAGCAACCAGGAAGCCCAAGCAGAGAACACAGAACATTACTCACTTCCCTCCACCAGCAGAGATGAGAGCTGGCAGGCAGGCAGCCAGAGACCTATCCACAAAAACAAAGCTCCGAGGAAGCACAACGACAGCACCTAACTCCCAACACAAACTCTGGCACCTCCGAAAGCTTTTGCAGAGGTGGTCTTCTCCCAAAAGCTGGACCCGACTGCAGCCCTAAAGTACTTGCCATAAAAACTTGAAGCTGTATTTTCCTATTTACCCCCATACTGCGTGGCTGTCACCCATGAAAAGTAGTTTAGAGCCAAAAAAGAAATTTAGGCTGGGTACCTACGCCCATACTGCATGGCTGGAACCCATGAAAAGTAGTTTTAAAAAAATTTTAGGCTGTGTCCAGTGACAGTGACTTTACAAGACTTTTTCAAACAGAATTCAGCCCGATTTAAAAACAACAACAAAAAAAAAAAATAAAAAAACCCACCAAACAAACCCAAAACCCTAACCAAGTAAACAGAACCCCAAACACACACAAAACCCAACCGGACAACCAGAAAGGTTCGCCGTCGCTGGTGTGCCACCTACGAGGGGGTTACCGAAGGGTTTCACACCGGTAACAAGAGGGCAGAGAGCCCCCGAGCCGCCCGGCCCCGGGGCGGCAGCAGCAGGCAGGGCAGCGCCGGACACGGCGGCAGGGAGATGACAGCAAGCCGGGGCCGCTGTACCACCATGACAAACTGCGGGAGCGCCTCGGGGCTGACGGAGGCAGCCCGGCTCCCTCCTCCCGAGTCTCCTTGCCCACACAAGGGCCCCCCCGGGCCGCGTCAGGACAGGCAGGCCGAGCCCCGGAACCGACGGCCGCGGTTCCTCCCCGCCGCCCCTCTCCTACCGTCCGGCAGCTCCACGGTGCGGGCGCGGCGCAGCGACCTCGTCAGACGGTTGAGCTGCTCCATGGCTCTCTCCATTCTCGGGTCGCCCAGCCCGGAGCCGATCGCACGGCAGCTGCCGCCGCCGCCTCTCCCCTCAGCCCATGGCGGCGGCAGCAGCGGCGGTGGCGCCGATGCCGACGCTCCTCCGGCCGCCGCCACCCCGCGGCGCTCTGCGCAGACGCAGTGCCGGCTGAGTGAGCGCATGGGCGGCAGGCCCGGGGCGGCCGGGCGGGGTCTGACTCAGTACGGCGCTGCCGGAGAGAGAGCGAAATGCACGGCGAGGGCAGTCCGCCTTTCCCAAACCTCTGGAGTACAGGTATCGAAACGTCTGCCCGGTGCGGCTTTTGTGGAAACAGATTCATTACTACTGCGTGAGATTGGGTCTACGGAGTGTAGCAGTTGCTCTGGTGGAGTTAGATGCTGGCTGGACTTGGTAACCATAGAATTGTTACAGCTGGCAATGGCCTCTAAGATCATCAACCATTCAACCAACACCACCCTGGTCCTTAAGCCAATTCCCCAAAGTGCCATGTGCACAGTTTTCTTGAACACCTTCAGAGATGGAGACTCCACCACCTCCCTGGGCAGCCTTTTCCAATCCCTGACCACTCTTGCAGCAAAGAAATTTTTCCTAATATCTGACCTAACCCTCCTCTGGCACAATTTCACATTTCTTCTAGTCCTGTTAGTTGATACCAGGGAGAAGATATCAAGCCCAACCTTGCTCCATCCTCCTTTCAAGGAGCTGTAAAGAGCAATGAGGTCTTACAGAATCACAGAATGTCAGGGGCTGGAAGGGANCCCTCCAGCCTGTCCCAGTCTGGCTGAATGGCAACACTCCCCTCAGCCTCCCTTTCTCCAAACTAAACACCCCCAGTTCCCTCAGCTGCTCCTCACCAGCTCTGTTCTCCAGACCCTTCATTAGCTTCATTGCCCTTCTCCAGACAGGGAATCCTCTCTGGCTTGTAGTTGAGGGTCCCAGAACTGACCCCAGTATGTGAGGTGTGGTCTCACCAGTGCCGAGCACAATCCCTGCCCTGGTCCTGTTACTAAAGAGTTTTCAGGGTTCTGTAGCTGATACATAATCAGTGATACGGAGATGCTCCCTTGGCTATTGAAGCCCTAACCCTAATTCAGTCTTGCCTGAGGAACTCAAGCAGGAGAAGGCATACAAAAAAGCAACCACAAGATGTCAGCCTTAATGAATTGCNACAGGGAATCCTCTCTGGCTTGTAGTTGAGGGTCCCAGAACTGACCCCAGTATGTGAGGTGTGGTCTCACCAGTGCCGAGCACAATCCCTGCCCTGGTCCTGTTACTAAAGAGTTTTCAGGGTTCTGTAGCTGATACATAATCAGTGATACGGAGATGCTCCCTTGGCTATTGAAGCCGAGGGAGAAATTCAGTCTTGCCTAAGGAACTCAAGCATACAAAAAAGCAACCACAAGATGTCAGCCTTAATGAATTGCAGCAGATTATTCTGATCGGCTTCCCACAGCCAGGCAGGGGAAAAAAAACTTATCAGGGGCCACATGGTGTGGAGAAAGTAAGCCGAGAATAATATTACTGGTCAGACACGCGTTCAGAAAATCGAACAATCAGCTGCAAATATAGTCCAGGTGCACCTTTGTTGCTACTAGAAAAAATAAAAAAGCAGCTCTGCGTGTCCCAGATGGCAGCTGAACTTCCAGCCATGGGATGCAAAGATTCAGACTTCTGAAGGCTCCACACCAGTGCACCTCCCTCCTTGCCCTGTTTGAATGCATTTTGTCTGTCGCTGCTTTGGGGGTACTATTGGGCAGTTGCAGGGTGGTGTCTCTGCTCTCTGTCTGCTTCTCACCACTTAAAGTCTCAGAGCTAAGCCCCACAGCATCTTTTGTCTGCATATTAGGATGCTTCTTCTCCTCAAAGTAGAGGCAAATGTCCCAAAGCAGGTTGGCAATCATCAAACAGTGCAGTATGAAAGCTGGTTTCATTGCAGGGCTGCATGTGTGAGGTGGGTGTTGATCTCTTCCCCCAAATAACAAGTGATAGAAGAGGGAATGGTCTCAGGCTGGATCAGGGGACATTTAGGCTGAACAGTAGGAAAAAAAAATTCACTGAAAGGGTTGTCAGGCATTGAGACAGACTGCCCAGGGACATGGTTTGGTCACCATCCCTCAAGGTGTTTAAAAGCCATGGAGATGTGGTGCTTGGTGATATGGTTTAGTGGTGAAGTTGGTAGAGTAGGTTGGACTTTATGGTCTTGAAGGTCTTTTCCATTCTAGATGATTCTATGAATCTGTGGCTGTGCTCTGCAGAAATTGTCCAGAAGGGTGGTGCAGAAACCTGGAGTTTGGAAATTCCTGCAAGGAGGTGTAGGACCTCATGAGCTGCCACTTAAAAACTGTTAAAGCAACCTAGCCCCTGCAGACTGTGCCTGGCCTCTGCTTCCCTTGGCACATTTCATGGCTGACACAAGTGAAATTAGGCTGTGCTAGACCAAGAGGTGCAGCTCTCACATTAAATATGTACTGCATTGCCTACACAAAAATCTAGGACCTGGCAGACCACTGAGATGTTTTCAGTTCTTGCAGTGACCCAGTTTCTGACTGCTCACAAAAGCAGACAATAGCTATTTTCATCTGAAACTTGGATTTTCTTGCCATACCTAAATAATTCATCAAGCAACAAATTGTCATCTAAGCAGATTCATCCTCAAGGGTAGGTGCAGCCAAATGTGGTGGAGTTTTGGTCTCTGTCCTAAAAAACAAAACAAAAAAAAAAACCAAAAACCAACCACACTCAAAAGTGAAACAGAGGTTCAAAAATGTTTGTTTGTTTTGTTGTTTGTTTTTTTTTTTCCTGGTCAGATTTTTACTTATAGCAAAGGCATCAGATAATGAGCAGAAAGTTCTTCCTTGTAAGGCAATCAGAGTCCAGCCATAAAGGGATTAATATCTATTTATTTACATATAAATTATGCCCTTAAGTGAACAAAGAAAGCACTGGGGAGACAGCTAACCCCATGCAATGCCAGGTTTTGTTTCTTTCATGTGCTGATAAGCAAACCCTGATTTCTAACCATGCTAACTGCAGAACCTATGTGCTCCACAGGTTTAATGTCTGTATCTAATCCTGATTATTCCTAATCTTAAATCAGAGAAAATCCTCCCCTCCCCTCTGCAATCACCTGATCTTTATTCCTAGATTGCCTTATAAATACTTAATTGCTTATTAACATGAATCTCCTCCTTCTTTAAATATATACTTCACGTAAATAGGGACTGACCTGATTTTCTCAATCCAAAGAACTCCTCTCTTATACTATCACAACTCTTAGATTTAAAATTAAATAATTGGTCTTACCCAATTTCTGAATGTTTTTCTCTTGCTCCAAAATACAGAGCAAATACAACACCACAACTTGGAGAGGAGCTGGACCCAATCAGTGTACACACCACAGTGATCATCTTACCACCCCTGAGCTTCTCCACCTAAATCAGTGCCTTGGGCTGTCACTGGGCACTGCGACCCAAGCCTGTGTATTGCTAAATTGTTGAAAGAGTCCTTGGGAGAGTTTTGCCCAGGGACACCTCTCCCAGATCCTATTTTGGGAGCTGGCCATGCATATTTACCCCTCTTGTTTAGAAACAAAGACCAGCACTGGCTGTTTTCTGAGCCCCAGAGGACTATTAGTTTGTTAATGAAGTGGCTAGTGAGCCCATTCCTCCATGGACGAAACGTGAGCTCGTTTTACTTTGAAGAGCTGATGATGGCTCCCAGCAGAAGTCCCATGCTAGATCAGGTAGAAGGAATCCCAAAGCTCCCACAAGGTGTGATCCCCACCATCTCCTGCAAGGCCAGGCAGCAATGATGCCCCCTGGTACTTGCATGGAAGAACAATCAGTTTTCTGGGTAAATCAACAAAGAAAGAACAAGTGGAAAGTATCACTGCACCACTGAGCACTTGGCCCCTCATCCAGCTCAGAAAAGACATAAAAGGAGGTGATCTTATTGTGGCCTTTCAATATCTTTCAGCATCCTAAGGGGGCTACAAGAAAGCTGGGGTGGGACTTTGTATGCTGTCAGGTAGTGATAGGACTGGGGGGAATGGAACCAAGCTGGAAATGGGGAGAGTCAGACTGAATGTTAGGAAGACGTTGTTCAGCATGAGGGTGGTGAGAGCCTGGCAGGGGTTGCCCAGGGAGGAGGTGGAAGCCTCATCCTTGGAGGTGTTTGAGGCCAGACTGGATGAGGTTGTGGCCAGCCTGATCTAGTGTGAGGTGTCCCTGTCCATGGCAGAGAGGTTGGAACTGGATGTTCCTCGTGGTCCCTTCCAACCCTGACTGATTCTATGATGTCAGGGATGGTCAAAGTTAGGAAGCTGCTCCCATCTGAGGAGTTTCTAACTACTCAAAGCCAAAGCTGGAGGTGATGAGGATGGGACAGTAGAGCTGTGTGAAGTCAGGAACAGCACAGGAAATAGGCACACCAGGTGATTGTGGAACATCAAGGGAAATTTCCAGGCAGCATTCTGAACATGAACAGAAGGAAGGATTATCTTTAAGATCTCTTCCAGCCCAAACCATTCTGTGATTTTCAGACACTGCATTGGACGTTGGAATTCATTGCCACAGGCCAGTGTGGTAGCCCAAAGCATAGATGGGTTCCTAAGAGCAGCTTGAGGAGTTCCAGGAAAAAGTTCAAAGGCTGTTAAAGCCAAGCTCTGGATACAACTCTGGCTCTCAAATGCCAGTGGGACAAGGCCAGGAGAATATGCTGAGTATCACCTGACATGCCTTAGTCAATCATACTGATCATTACTTGATGTTGGGCTTCACATTTAAATTAGTAAAATCATTCTTATTTTCTACTCCCCAACAGATTTAATTACAGAGTCAATTACAGACTTAGTTGTTAATTACTGCTAGGTCACAATTTGCATGGCCCATTATATAGTGAGTGTCCACTGCTTCATAGACTGCTGGTCTGTTTTCATGTATGTTAATTAATGCAATTACAAATTACAGTGCAAATGCTGTTTGCACATTTGTCCCAGCACTCAAACATTTGCGTCATAAATGTCAGTCATCAAAAATGTGTTCACTGTATAATGTAATCATCTTCAAGCATTAATGAAATTCAAGCTGGCCTTAAAAAACAAACAAACCTAATCTTGGCTTTGGATTTTTCACTTAAAGGCAAGTAACTCTGAAGAATCAGATGCTGGCCTGCCAGGTATCCAAGATGTGCAATTGAATAGATGTTAGGGATAGTTTTAAAGAAGACAGAGCAAAGCTTCCATGCCTGTTCTAAAAGGGATATCTCATCCTTACTCTAGCTCAGAGCTGGATTAACTTTGAATATACAAAAATAGCCTCAGTGGCTGTGTAAGGTGAGTTTTGACTTTGGAGATCAGCCTTTCACAGGAAGAAAAGAGGTTCTAACAAAGTCTCTGCTCACAGCCACGTCTCGGGAATTAATGAAGTCAGGCCAGCTAAGCTGATGATTCACTGCAGTAACAACACTGAGAAAGCTTCACTTTATGTAGCTCCAGACCAAATTTCTGCTAAATTAGACACTGAGCGAGTTGCAGAAGAATGGACATCAATGTAGCAAGTTCTGGGCACAGGAAGTCACACAAAATTAATGTAATACCCTGAGCTTTAAGCTAAACAGTGGGAACAAGTTTGCCCTATTTCTTTCCATCTGTTCAGCAAACATCTATTTTTTCCCCTCGCATTTTTCTTTCCCTCCTTCAAAGCCCAAGCAACAGGAGGAACACTACACTATCTACAATTACACAAGGCAGAGAAGGATTTTTTTTTCCTTCTTAACCACCCAAGGGCTTGAGCAAATCTGTGCTTTCAGTCTTTTCCCTTTTGTAGAAGTTTAAAGCAATATTGTTGTCAGCACAAGTTTAGCCTTCAAGTTTGAGATCTAAAGTAGCCCCCAGGCAGCTAGGAGTTATTGCCTCAACTTTCTTATAGAATGGTAGGGTTGGAAGGGACCTCAAGGATCATCTAGTTCCAAACCTCTGCCATAAGCAGGGACACCTCCCACTAGTACAGGTCACTCAAGGCCGCATCCAACCTGGTGCTGAACACCTTCAGGGAGGTTGTGGAGCACAGAAGCAGGGGTTTTTGGGTTTTGGGGTTTTTTGTGGGTTTTGTTGGGTGTTTGGGGTTTGTTTTGGTTTTGTTGGTTTTTTGCTTTTTCCTTTCTGGCTAATTTTCTAGGCAGGTACATGAATGACATTTTCATGACTAACTGCAGAAGCCCAGATACTGCTGTAATGCAGAGGGATGTGAGTAGGAGACTGAGGAGCATTGTGAGTTTGGAAGACTTTCCATATAAAATTAAAACAATCATGATAATTTATCAGTGAATTTAACCAAACCTCCAAGCTGCTTTTGTGACCTCAAAAAAAGGAGAGGTTTTCTGTTTGTTTTCTGTGAAGGACAGCTGATGATCAGCTTCAGGAGGATGCCAAAATCTGACACTTTAGAATGGGCAAGGAAGCAATTTCAGAGTTGTGAGAAATTGCTGCCCACCAGTTCCTTTCCTGGTGAAATTAACAAGTTGGTAGCTGGGAAACCTGTGGTATTTTACTGATAGGTGGAACAGTTATCAGACAACAGCAGAACAAAAAAAAGAAAAAATTCTTTAACACTTCATTTGAAGAAAAAAAAAAAGTAATTGGAGTTGGCATTGATCAGTGCCACAAGTGGTGGAAAGATGTCTGTAAAAGTGAAAGGTTTGCATCATTTCTTACTCGGGATCATCCTCTTCTGCAGAAGTTTGCTCTGTCTCTATCTCTTTGACAGAGAAAGCTTTGTCTCCAGCACTCAAGAGCTTTGAATTGTCCAAGAGAAGCATAGCTCTGGTGATACTTGAAAGGTCAGGACCCAATCTGTAATGGAGGGCACAGATGAATTGTTTCAGGAGTCACCAGAACAAGGGTACTCTGCTCCGTGGAAGTCTGCCTCTGACCGCTTCGGTGTCTTTCATACACATAGCAAATGATTGTCTCAAGTTTCATTTACTTTGTGCTCTGTTGAGGTTTTGTTTGAGGTTCCAAGAGGACAGGAGAGCTGCTCTGCTGCTGGAGCCTCCCTGGTTAGGTAGCCTTTGTTGGACAGAAGTGAATTGATTAGCAATAGTTACATCTCTTGCTGGGTTTTCGAAAAACCAAACCAATTTGGTGAGCACCAAAGTGAAAAACAGCAGAAAGAGTGTCCAACTTCATTTAACATAGAAGTGGGAAAGGGATAAAATATTTAGCTTCTTCAAAAAATATCTAAGAAAGGCTCCTCACTTGCCTTGTCAAGTCTTGGGGTAGGCATTGGAAGGCCAAGACAATAGGAGCGTTGTTTGATGGAGGCTCTGGGACAATGGCTATACACAGCATTTGGAGGATGTCAGGAGTGCCTTGGGGAGGGAGAGGAAGGGGGAATGAGAGAGCAGCTTCATTTCAAAGAGTTTGATTTGCTCCCAGTCTACTTTCTTCTGTGTCAACAGAGATTCAGCAAGAGCATTCATGCAGGAGACAGCAGGTGACAGGACTGCTGGCTCTGGGAGGGGTCAGTACTGTCACATCTCCAACTGCCACTCCGCATAGCACTCCCCCTTGAACTCAATTTGTGGTGATGAAGTCATTTGTTAGGAAGATGTCAGTTCTCAGGTCAGGCTCTGCATGGCTTATTTGTTAAAAAAAAAAACAAACAAAAAAAAACCAAAACACCAACCCAACCCACTGAACAAATCCAAAATCTCCGTGATCCTTCCCATGCTATTCCCTACCCTTACTAAAAGCTCCCTACTGCAAGGGCATTTTGTTACCCTTTTACAGACAGGTTCCTCACACTTTGCATAATGCCTGCAGAAAATATGGCTGCTGATGTGCTGTGATCACCTTTGTCTCCTCCTCTCGATAGCTTCTTACCAAGCCACATGCTTGTTTGGAAAGATAAGCTCTGTGAAGATTTCTGTCTTCCTCTATTTGCATGAACCCTTACACAGACAGACTTGGCACTTAGATGTCAGGTAAGGAAAAAAAAGAAAATAAGGCAAGAAGAATAATTCACCCCACAAGCTTATTCACCTATTGTTTGCCTGCTCCACTCACTTTTCAAGGTCTAGGTCCCCTGGAATAAACAAAATTGTAGAAGACTTGCCTAGCTACAGCTCAGCTTTCAGCTTGCCTGAACAGAGCCTGAAGGATGAATCAGCACAGGAGGATGCAGGCACAGTTGAAAATCTCTTCTGTTTTTAACAGACTTTTTCTCCTGACCATAGATATAATGAAAGACTAAAGCCTTTATCCCTTCTCCTTATTTTTGGTATTTATCCCCTCTTCGTTGCTTACTGGTTAAACAAAAGAAAAAGAGGAATCCTTTTTTCCTTCAGTTTTCCAGCTGTGTTAGCATATCTGCTATTTAGATGTTCCCAAGTCTGGTGCAGCACAATAGGATGGCTCTGTAGAGCTGCATGAGACTTGTCTCCCCTTATTAAGTGTCCGTTTATGGTTGAATGGCAAAGGAATTTATAAGCAGAGTTAGATACCCAGACCTGGAAATGGCTATAACGAAGGACAGGAAGTGTTCTGTAGCTGTATCTATTAAGGAGTTACAGAAAGCTCCTCATTGTGGTTTGGTTTCCATTTAATTTTCTTCTGAGGGTGCCACTGTTAGCTGTTAAGTAGCATACACAGCATGTCACCAAGCTCAAGTATGTGAATCCCAGGCTTTGTCACCTATACTAAGAGAATGGCACTGAGGGAGGCAGCAGTTCCCTGAGCTTTCTTGACTCTTCCTCAGACTGGCAATTTTTATTTTTTTTTTTAGAAAGGTAGAGTCATGGTTAACAAACTTTCTGAAAAATAATTCTTTTGTCTACAGCATTTCATTAAGCTATGTTTTTATTCTCATGCTGTAAAACAGGGAACAGTGAGGGAATCAGATTCCCATGGGAGAGAGGGGTTTTAACAGGCAGAATGGATTCCCAGATTCCATTGGGTCCCACATTTAATGTTGTCACTGATTCACTCACTGAGCAATGCTGGGCAATTTATTCTTGTGTGTCTTAATCTCTGTCTCTCTAGAGTGGGGCTAATATTTTTCTCAGTACCAAAAATAACTCAGTAGGAGGATGCTAAGTGGCAAGCAGCACTGCTACACAGAGTAACACATACAATTAGGAGAACACTGATCTGGTCTGATTGTCATCTTAGAGCAGTAACCAATATACAAGAGAGAAATTCTTGAAAATCCTGCAGTCATTCAACACTTCAACTACTCTCACGAAGCATTCCAAATGAACACTTAATTGTGATGAACTCAGGGTAGTGTTGGAACTAGATGTTCTTTAAAGGTCCCTTCCAACCCAAACTGTTCAATGATAAATCAGCCTTAGAAGGTCTTTAATGGCACAGGGAATCTAACTGCTCTAGGGAGCAGTTGGAGTTGATCTCAGAGGTCTCCAACCTCAGCAATTTCCTGACATCATAGAACCAAGTCCTTCCAAAAGGAGAGCAACTCAGAATCTTTGATAGCCTTGCAGGTTCAAGCAACTTGGTAGAGACCAAACTCTTAGGAAAGATCTTTGCAGTGTTTTTTTGACCTTTCCTAGGAGCAATCAGTATTTGAAGAGAAGCTGGAAAAGGAAACACCCTCATTTACTGCTATGTAAGGCAGGTTCTGAAGCAATGAAGGTTATTAGTAGGTTTGGAGGGGTAAGAAGGGCACTGCAAGCCACTAAATAATGTCACGTATATGAAATGTGCCATTAGACCAGGAGATTGTCACCCGGGAAGGGCAAATGTTTCTAAAAAGCACTGTTCAGCTGTGGCTATTCACAGTGATGTTTCAGCCCTCTATGGCTGTGTAAGAAGTAGAGTAGGTGTAGAAAAGCTCATTAAGATGATTAAGGGATTGCAGCACCTGTCATAGGAGAGGCTGAGAGCTGGGTTCCTTTAGCTTGGAGAAGGCTCTCCTCAGTGGTATCCAGTGACAGGACAAGCACCAGCAAGCACAGGCTGGACAGATTCCATTCCTGGAGATGCCAAAACGACCCTGAGCACCCTGCTCTCAGTGCCCTGAATTAGGTCCTTTCCAAACTCAGCCATTCTGCAACACTCTTTGGGGCACCAGTTTTGTTGAATGGGCACTGAAGAACAGTTTTGAGGTATCCTAAAGACCTCTACTCTTTAAGGTACTGAGCTATGGTGTCTTATAAATAAGAGAAACTGAGTAGCAGCTGCATCATGGCAGAATGAAGGAAGAGACCTGTGACACTCTCACCCAAGTCTCTCTCATCATGCTGTTGTCACAGCTCAGAGCCTGCTCGGGCCACTGCAGCTTTTTGGTAGCTCTGTTAGCAAGTCAGGAACTAAATCAGACATGACAGATGGGGTTGTTTTTTCCCCCCTCTTCCCACACAACTCACTCTCATTCACTTGCCCAATGAACCACAACCCTGGGACTTATCTGGCTGGGAAAAATCACCTCTCTGTAAAAAGTATCTTAGTGAATGGCTCGAGTTGTGATGCATGAGAAGGTGTCCCTATGAAAATGGACCAGAGCTGAGAAAAGAACAAAGACCTACCTCTGAGACAGGTCTTGTGCCATCTAGACTAGAGCCTCTTCCAAACTGTACTGCTGAAAATAGTTCTTGTATGTTAGGACCAAAAGATGTTGGTGTCTTGCAAAGCCCAGCTCCTTGCCATGTCACAACTACTGTGCATCTGATTCTCTCTCAGCTATAGCCAGTTTGTAATCTTCTGTTACTGTCACACTTGAAAGAGAAAAAGCCAACACAAACCCTATGTAGAGCAGCAAATATCTCCTGCTTCTCCTCTGTCTTGCTTTGTGTGCTAGTTTGAGGGTAATTGGAATATTTTAATGAGAAAAAATAGATCATAAACTGAAAAGCAAACACTGGTGATATCTATTTCACTTATAGGTTTGTTGAGATGTATAAAAGCAAGGACACAAATATAGATGAGAGAGAAAGTGTCTCTGTCAGAGTTAGTGTCTGTGTTTTCTCCCTGGGCTCTTGCTGTTCTGCTTGGATCTGTGTGACCCAACTCATCATTATGCTTCTAACCCTCTTGCTGATCCTTCCAGCTCACCTTGCACATAAGGCAGACCCTGGGATAAGGTAGAGAGGTGGAAAGAAGGTGGAAGGGTGGTTGGGAGCCCCTCCTGAGCACTCTTATTTCCAGGAGGGGGACTGTGTTTCTCTATTACTTTTACCTTGTATATTTCTGTATAGAGCAGTAAATATTTGCAATATATTGTAAACATCTGCTTGTATATTGTGCTAAGCTGTGACTATAAAGCTTCATTCCTTAACTTCCAGCCAGCTGAGTCCAGTCTGGGTGAACTCACTGGGAGGGGGGGGTAGGTATCTCCCAAACCATCACCTATGTCTTCACCATTCCAGGCTGAAGAGAGGTCAGTTTTCATCTCTCCCATGAAGGCTTTGCCTCTTTACTCCTTTCCAGACGTGTTTGTTAGCTGTTGCCTTTTCCTCAGAAGCAAGCAAGCAAGCTTGATAGGTTGTGAAGAATGATCAAACCATCTCCTCTACACTAACTATAACACACATATAATTAACGATGGAAGCAAAAGGTTAAGTAAACCAAAGGTCGAGTAAATCAAAGGTCATGGCAATTGAGGCTGATTTCATTAGACAGAGTTGGGATGGGATTGTTCCTGGAGCAGAAATTGAGGGTAAAGGAAGATAAAGCATTGGTGAAAGAGGGGCCACAGGAAATGGTCATTCTTCCGTTAACTTTGGGTCACCTGCAACTATCATCGTAATTAGGGTCACGAGCAGTCATTGCTAATCAATAACCTGAAGATCAAATATGAAGGCACTTTCATCAAAATCATTCACAAACAATTAGATTCTTCCACGCTTCTTGGGTAAATTTCCCCACTATGAATAAAGTGTAAGGGTGGAAAAGACTCTCTGCTGATTTGTATCACTTCCATTTTTCTCTCTTGGTAGTAAGAGAGGAGCAGGACACTCAGGTGTATGCATTTTGGTAGATTAAACTGGAGCCAGGATCAGGAAGGGATATTTCATCACATGAAAACTGAAGTATGGTACTTAAAAAAGGACAAAAGGAGCAGCTTTCAGCTCCTTCAGGGAAGGTTGTGTCCAGAGAAGGTGGTTGGGGAAAAGGACAGGATTTAAAGGCAGAAGTTACACAGTTGCCTACTTGAACACATCAGTCCCTATGAATTGCACTATTGATGCTCCACAAGAATTTCTTTGATGCTTCCATTGCCTGCAGTGGAGTTTTTCTAGCCCTGCCCTTCAGTAGCCTGTATGCTAAGCCAAGCAGCTTCAGAGCATTGATCAGATGATGGCAGTGCTCAGTTCCTGAGAGAAATGCCAGACACCTGGATTTATTTCTCCCCATATATTGAGTTCATCATCTAGCTTTCCAGCTGCCAAGCCTCAGCCCTGTCTCCCTTCTTCCCCCATGTCCACCTGGCTCTGGGGTGAAGTCTTCTCTTCTGTGGCTTCATTAACCAGCTAAATAATTGCCAGTACTCAGACTACTCAGTCCTTCAGTGATTGTTGGATTTTTGACGCTCCAGTTTCTCTGCCCTCCTTTTCATCATCAGTAATTCTTCCCTGATTGCACAGACAATCTTTGCCCCCGTCACCATTCTGCAGCTAACTGATTCGTTCGCTTTATTTTGAGCCTCGCCTTGTTATTTATACTCCAGAATCTGGCTTACTGTTCCCACAGCTCAGTTTTTAGTTGACCACATTTTCTCTTTTCACTCTGTTCTTTATCTCTATCTGTCCTTTTTTGTTTTTTGCATATCTAACAGATTAACTAAGTAGGATTTGAGATCTCAATTCCATGCTTCCTTCCCCACTCACATTTCAACTCGGACTCTGTCTGCCTAATTGCTTCCCAAATTAGTTCTGATAGCAAGTACAATAGGACTTAGACTACAGTGACTTTTAAAGAAAGTCAGAAAATAAACTCAAACTCCACTAAGAGACCCTGCTGCTGTTTTCAGTGTCTTTAAGGTGGTATGGAAAACGTGAAGGGAGACACTCCCATATGAATGCATCTCCTTTAGCAATGTAGTTTACTTCTGCAATTAATCTACTCTGACTCAAGTGGCAAAAGGTAAGCCAGGAGTAAAACATCTTCTGATGTTTTTTTAAGGCTGGCTTATCAGTCACAATTTCACTCTTAAAATTTGTTATTACTGAGAACAAACGTTTGGGAACCATTCTAGGTGCGGATTATTCTAGTCCAGTGGAGACACAGACAAGCTGCTGCTAAATCAGGTTAGCTTCTCTACCTGCTCTTTCAACATTCAGCAGGAAAGAGGAATGCTAAATGATAGCAATTAGTGCTTGTGATTGGAGTAATGGCAGATGAAGAAACAAAGTGAATGTATAAACCAACGGCGGCTTTGCCACCCACAGACCCACGAAGCAGGCACTTTCTCACTCTACGCCCCCAACTCCAAGTAATCATTTCCTTTCTTCACCACTGTATACTCTGAAAAATGTTCTGCAATTTTTTCCTACCAGCTAACAATTCGATTTTTTTTTTTTTTAAAGCCTGCAGCTCCCCAAGGAAACTAATTTAAACTTCTTAAATCAAGCTGCTATAAAGCAGCCAGACAGTTTGAGCTGATGAGAACTGCACACAGTTTAAACACAGTAAAACCCACAGAGCACTCTTGGTCAGAAAATAAATTTTCTTCCTCATGTTAAGCTAACTTTTTTTTTTAAATGGTTGTTATTCTTAAAGGAGATATATATATTGATTTTTACAGCATTAAAGTGTTATTGGTTAACCAAGTTTATGTTGCTAAGTTCCTAAAAGGAGCATTTGACCATAACTGTGGTCCTCTGGAAGTCTAAACATCTTGTGCACTAATTCAGTTGTACCATAAAGCCCTCATCCTGCTCCAGACTCTTTGCTTCTGCCTTGGGTAAGCATTTGATGAAAAGCTAAACATTATTTCTTCTTTTAAAAAAAGCTCCATAACCACCACTCTGAAGTTTACTTTGCAGAGGAGCATACTCAAGCCTTTCTGTTTGATCTCAACTAAACAGCAGTCAGAATCCTGGGATCAGAAGTAAAATAAACATTTCAAAATTTGGCTACCAACCACCCTTTTAGGTTGTCAGCTGCACACAAGGAGACCTGAGCTCTTCTTACTTACTAACTTTTTCTCTTCAGAGTGACAGTGTAATGGAACGTACAGAATCAATTCAGAACACTTCATTGCTGATCTCTCTGGAGCTGCCTTTTACAAAAGAGGTCCTCATGGCAAAGAGCCCTCTCCTTCATTTTCTCCCACCAAGCTCAGCGTGGTTATGCCTGTGCTGGCAAATAAAACAGCCCAGGGCTCATATTTGCCCCGGGGCTAACCAGGACAGCACGTCCCACATCCACACAGAGACACAAACCAGTTATACCTGCAACCACACCAAAAACCGTCTGCATAGTAGGGCTTGGCTTTGGCTCATGGTAGCTCCCCAACCACAGCCTAGCACCAATTGTTCCAGCAAGGCCTGGCACAAAACCCACCCAAGGACTGTGCACTGTTTTAACAATTGTCTTGGCCCTGCTCATTTTGCTAATACAGATTTAGCCGAAAAGTCTTCACATCCCTGAACAGACAAACCAGCAGTGATAAGCTGGGCAAAGACTTTTCCATCCGTGAAGCAAAACACATGAGAGAACAAACAGATCAAGAGCAGCAGGCCAATATAGTCAGTTTGGGCAGGAGCAAAATATTTGCCTTCTCCTCTGATGTAAACCCAATACCTGTGTGAGACAACATTTAGCCCATATCTGGGGCTAAACTGCTACAGTTGCTCTTTCACACAACAAACCCTGTCCAGCAAAGAATGGAAATCAGGGAAAGGAGAGAAAATCCAAAAGCTGAAATGAAAACAAAACTAACAAAATAACCAAATGAATACTACTATCAATGCAAGACAGATAAAGTTATACTCATCCAGCAAAAATGCAGCAGTCACAGCATCCAGGACAGGGAACTTCAAGAGTA
Source organism: Ramphastos sulfuratus (assembly GCA_013399055.1). NCBI lineage: Eukaryota > Metazoa > Chordata > Aves > Piciformes > Ramphastidae > Ramphastos > Ramphastos sulfuratus. The sequence continues at coordinate 24,343 of WBNM01024472.1, read as the reverse complement.
GAAGGAAAAGTAGCAACATGAACATGAACCTCAACAGGAGGTTCTCCTCTCCTCAGCAACCTTCCCTCTTTATGCTGGTTGTGATGCTGATGGTCTGGGACACACCTGTAGCTGACTCCAGTCAGCTGTCCTGGCTGATTCAAAGCTGCTGACGGCCTGCAGCCCATAGCTGGGCTGGAATTCTGTCCCAGTAAAAGCAGCACATGTGGCACATTCATTCACATTCATAGCAAATCCCAAGCTGACAGCAGGGTTTTGGGAGTCTGGAAAGCAGAAAGCAGGATCAGAGTTGACTGAGGGGGTTCACAGCTTCCACTTTGGTTTGGTCTTCCTGATCAACCCATCAGCAGTTGCTGTTATGGCAAGTTCCTGGGTGAACACAACTCGGTTTCTGCACCAGCTTAAGCAACGAGCAGAGCCTTTCAAGCTGGTGTGTCTGAGCCACTGAAGAAGGACAGAAATGATCAAGCATTCAAAGAAGACAAAGTAGCTACCAGTTTGGAATGAAATGTAGTCTTGTGGAGGTGGTAAATATTGATTTAGAAAAGGTGTGGAGAAGTCAACAGCTGCAGCTTGGCAGAGTGCTCTTAATGTGCCTGTAATAAAGGCTTGACTGAAATTCAATTGACTTGCCTGCAAATAAATAAATGTCTTTAAAACCTCATTTGTGAGAAAACACTTTTCTCTGCTTTTCATATTGAATGTTCAGGTGCTTCCCTATCTGCCTAGGTTTGCAAATGGAACCTTCTTGAGAACTTTAAAATGAGAAGCTTCATAAAACACTGCACGATTTCCACAAGGCCACAAAATGAAGCAGAAGAGCCTATTTGGGGATAGCATTTCCAAACTAACAGCAGCAAGCTCTCGATGAGGTTTCTTCTAGAATTTTCTTTCAAGGCTATCCAATATCTAAGCTGGCTCTGAGCCTAGGCAGCCACACACCCAAAAGGGGGTTGCACACAGGACCCACCACCAGGATTTTCCTGTTTTTCTATCCTGCTTTTGTCCTCAAATCTGTTTCAATAGTTGTCATGCCCATTTTTCTGATAAGCACTAAATATCTCTTTTTATCTTCTTCACTGCGATCCCAGACACTTTTACTCTCCCTTCTTTTAGTGTATCCTACTCGCCCACTAACTTCCCACGCTTCCCTCGTGGTACTCTCCCTTGTCTCCCCCATGCATACTCCTGGTCCCTGCCCCCATAACTAAGAGGAGAGATACTGCTGCTTCCCACAGACACGTGTGACAGCTCCTGCAGCCAACAGCAGCCCTGCTCCTCATTAGCTCGCACTTCACATAGTGGGGGCTACACTGCTCCGGCAAATAAACTCTGTCAGGAGGTGAAAGGCTCTTGGGGAGTGAGTCTCTGCCCCTGCCTCCCAACTTCTAGACTTAGATTTGTTTGTGTCTTGAGCAGTCCTGATCTCAGGATCTTCATTTTAATCTGTTTTGTTTCCCCTCACCCTGGTCTGGCATTTGTCATTTATTTCAATTTGACACTCAGACAGCTTCTTCATTCATGCTTCCAGGGTTTTAGTAGTAGGGTCACTAAAAGGATGATAGAAATTCCCTGGGTTTAGGTCCCACACAAGAACCTGTTTGGGAAAAGGGGCAGCTAAAAGCATCCAAGTTTTCCTTAAGATTTTGTATCCTGTGCAAGGAAGGAATAGATGGAAGCTTGAGGAGGGCAGATATAAACTAGACATGATAAAGAAATTCTTTACAGTGAGGGTGGTGAGACACTGGAACAGGTTGCTCAGGGAGGTTGTGCTGGAAGAGACTTGAATTTTCCTTGGACCCCAAGGCTTTGTAGATTTTAGGTCCTAAAGGGGTCTCTCAGTGTGTGAAAACTGGGGTTTGGGAGGTGGTTAGAGCTAAGCCAGATTTGGGTAGAGCACCCTCACTAACATTAGTTGTCACACCAGAATTGATGTGCTTGATCTAAATGTTGGGACCACTAGATCGCTTTGAAGAAAACAGCAGCATAACATGGACCAACTCTCTATTTTTTAATCATCTTCCTAGAAAATTACTGGGGAAAAAAATGTAACCAGTCTACAACAGAAGGCATGAAAAACTTCTTACCAAAGAGCCAGCTTGCCAAAGATACAAGCAACTGGAAAACTGTCTTAGAACAGCAAATTTGGAGACAATTTTAGTAATAAATGACACAAACACACCCACTTAAATACCAGCTCCTAGAAATATTGCAGACAGACCTGTAGACAGCCTCCAGAAGTGCCTACCCAGACCCTGCTTAAGCTGGGATAAAGCAAGACTAACAAAGGGGCTGGCAACTGGGAGATGATTACCACTGAGAAAGGAAACGGAGCGATCATAATGGAATGCGGATGAATGTGGAAGGCTGGGGACAGAGCGATCATCATGGAATGGGGATGAATGTGGAAGGCTGGGGAACCTGAAGCAGCACAAAGCAGAAGACACTGTCCGTGGGATAATAAAATGAGTAAATGTATTCTCCGTCCTGAAAGGAGGTTGGAGCGAGGTGGGAGTTGGTTTCTTCTCTCTAGTAACAAGCGACAGCACACGAGGAAACGGCCTCAAGTTGCACCCCGAGAGGTTTGGGTCGGCTATTAAGAGAAACTTCTTAACTGTAGGAGTGGTCAGGCAGTGAAACAGGTTGCCCAGGGAGGTGTGAAGACACCGTCCCTGGAGGTGCTTAAAAGAAGCAGAGATGTGGTGCTGAGGGTCGTGGTTTCGCACCGGCCTGGGTAGAGTTAGAGAATGGTTGGGCTCGATGGTCGTAAAGGGCTTTTCCAAGGGAAAGCATCCTGCGATTCCAGGACCCGTGCCCGAGCCGCGGCAGCACGGCTGGAGAGGGCGGTAAGAGGCACGGGGAAAGGCAAACCCCAGGCAGTTTCGTCGGAGGGGTGAGGACGGGAGACACCGGCCGGGCGCCGCTGACAGTGGATGCAGAAGGGGCCCGGGGCGCGGCGGGCGGCTCCCGGGACGCGGTGCCGGCCCCTCCTCGCCCCGCCCGCCGGCTCGCGCTGCCCTCGAGGGCCGCCGCCCCGCTCCCGCACTGCCGCCGGCGGGGAGGGCGGCGGGCAGGTGCGCGGCGGCTGCGGCGTGAGGCAGCGTTGGGGCCGCGTCTGCCTGCCCGCCGCCCCTCCTCGCTGCCTGCCGCCGCCCTTCCCGGCGTGAGCACCGCTTGTCTCCTGCCGCTCGCTTTCTCCTCCGCCTTCTTCTCCTCCTTCTCCGTTCCGTCCTTCCAACGGCTCGGGAAGGCAAAACCGCCTCCCCTCGGGGGGTGCCCGTCGGTGGGTGTGCGCCCCCACGCCCTCCTGCGCTCGCCTCCTCACCGCGGCAGCCGCCGGCGCAGCCCCGCTTAGCCTGGCCACCATGGCGTGCGGGAGGTAAGCGAGCTCCCTTCGTTGCCCGGCTCTCATCCTCCCATCGGGAGGTGCCGCACCTGCCGGGGCGCGCCCCCGTGTCCGCCGGCCCCGGGCGGCTGCGGGAAGGGGAGGGGGGCAGACGAGCTTTTGGGAATGCCGGAGGAAAAGTTGCGCGGGGCGGAGGGGCGAAGCGGCTCCGCATTGTTGTTAGCGGGCGCGGGGTGTTGCCCTGCGGGCGGCGGCGCGGCGGTGTACTTCCGGGTTCGCACCTTCTGCTGCTTGGCCGCCGCTCCGCGCCCCCTCCTCTGCTGCCTGCAACTGCCCTCGAACGGAGCCGGAGCCTGTCAGCACCGCATCGGGAGGGGGAAAGGGGTTCTGGGCCGCTGCGCCCGTCCAACACGAAGGACGGCAGCAGCGGGAGCAGAGGAAGGGTGATGGGATGGAGCCGAGCGGGGCGCGGAGCGCAGCGCGCCGCCGACAGCCGCCAGCATCGCGGCGGCGGCCGGGGCCGAGGTAACGGCCGGGCAGCGGCGGCGGCGGGGGGACGGTGCGACAGCTCGACACCAGGGGGCGGCCCGCGTCCCACCGCCGCTGCCGGTGCACGGTGGGGAGCGCCCGGCGAAGCGCTGAAGCCGGGGCTGTGTGTT
>WBNM01024472.1:4377-17996 GCA_013399055.1 Ramphastos sulfuratus | reverse complement strand
GCGTGAGGCAGCCCCGGGACACAGCACGGGGCGACCGGAGAGGGAACACCTTGAGGGTGGTCCCGGGGCACAACACGGAGCGACCGGGGCCGGGGGCGGACAGCGTGTGGCGGCCCCGGAGCCCCGCACGGAGTGAGCGGGGAACAGGGTGAGACGTCCCCGAGCGCAGCGCGCGGTGAGCGGGGGCCCGGCGGCCGCGGCCCCTCCTCTGGCCGCCGCTGTCCGCGGTGCTGAAACCGCCGGCCATGTTGGCCCGGCCGCGGCCCGTGCTGCGGGGGTTTCGCTGCATCCCGCCTGCTTTGGGTACCCCGGGGCTGAGGGCAGGGAGGTGTTGTCACCTTTGTCACCCTAGATGCAACACGCTCTATCGCTTCGCTATCCAACGGCGGTAGTGAAATCGGTGACAGAAACACTACAGCGTTTTCGTCGCCAGGAGAAAGGAGCCCTCCCAGCAGTAAAGATTTGTGTTGTAGACAACTTGCCGAGCAAAACGCTGCGTACGTAAAATGGAAGTGCAGCTGAACCCAGCAACTGGCCAGGAGCTTGCTGTTTGCTATTTTTAACCACAGGTTCAGTTTATAAAAGGATGTTCTGAAAGCTGATAGCAAGAACAGCGTGGCATCAGAGAGGAGGAAATAACCACTGAGAGCATGGGGAAAGTTCAAGAAGGAAAACCAGCATCCATTAGCAGCACCACAAACAGCAGCTTGGGGTTTGTTTTCATTTTTCTTTTCCTTGAGAAACTACATTTTTTTAAAGGCTCGCAGCCTGGAAGATTATTTTTTCCCCCCTCCCAATTCATTTAAAAGTGTTTCAGCATCCCACCCAGTATTCCAACATTATTAAAAAAAAAAAAAAAAAGAAAGAAATTAAAAGCTTTTTTTAAAATTATTTTTCCCCACAGCAGAGACAAGTGTTCATTTTCTGTAATTGCACACTGGGTGCTTCAGCTGCAGTTACACAGTAAAAAGCAAACACACTCCTTGGGTTTGATGTGTAGAGGCTAAAAACAGACAAAACCAACCCGATGTGGTCCATGGAGGAGGATAACTGTCTGAAGAACATACAGAGTTTTTACCATTCAGCTTCTATAAATAGAATGAATTGATATGGAGGGGCTTCAAATTAAGGGTCAGAGGTGACAAACCAGGACAAAGGTCGTGCAGCTCATTTTCAAGCAATCAGTTTCTAGTTTTTTCATGGTTGAACAAAAGCTTAATTATACAGAAAAGCAAGGACTGTAATATTTAACTAGTCAGTTGTCACAGAGAAATAGAGGTAGCTTTTACAGAGTTATCTCTTTCCTAGAATGCCTGTAACATGGGTTTGGTTGTTGTAACTAACATTAAAAAAGGACTGTCTAAATTTAAACCTTTCAGTGCATTTATTAACATTTAGTCATCTACAATCTGTGTTTGGTATTTGTACTTGTGAGCTGAGAGGAGAGTGTGCAGCCATTTTCTGCTTTTTCAGTGATTTTAGCAAAAGAAAAAGGGTCTGTCCTGATGAGACATGCTCTAATTTCCCTGCAGTGAAGTTGCAGCTCCATGCATTTTGGCATTCATGCACAGACTTCTTACATTTAGCAAAGCACTTTCCTCCCCCAAAATGCTGCTTCCAGTCCACAGCATTCTCCATGTCAGAGTGCAGCAATTACCCAGAGCTAAAACCTGTTTAATTAGTATGTGTATGTGATTAGCATCCTAGTCCATGCAGAATTTTATTCTGCATTTATTTTATTGTTACAGTAGTTAGGATTCAGAGTTCTTAACCATTTGAAAGGATTGTTTCAATGTTAATAATATCACATTTACACAAATCTGTGTTTTCATTAATATTCTAAAGGTATTCAGTACATATTGTCTAGGTAACATTTGATATATATTTAGACAACAAGCAGCACTGGATAATGCCCACAAATGATGCTATTAAAATTTGTCCTCTCACAGATATTTTAGTGTCACATAGCAGGGTTTTGCTTTTCTTTCAGACACTGCCTCAAGTGATTTGTGCACTGATCATAATTATTTTTATCTTTCATTTTAGAATCTGATTTGTTTGTTTGTTTTAGTTCTGATATACATCACTAATATATACCACTGCTACACCTGTATTTTTTGGTTCTGTTTTGAGTGAATGGCCACTTCATTGCACTAAAGTCTATAAAAATTTACCATTGCATTGCTTTTATTTGTTCAGTTGTCTTAAAGAGTGAATCAATCAGCAGATATGACTGTCCCCTCCAGTTAAAATGACAAAAAAATGTCACACACCCTGTACTATCCATGCTGGAAAATGAATAGTGGTGTTTAAAATACAGACAAATACCTCTTGGTTTACTTTTTTTAACCTTACTGGTTTTATCTGGTTAGCTTGCTGTGAAATATAAATGATTAATTAAAAACAAACAAACAAAATCTTCGTTGTTAATACTTCTGTGATTAAAAAAAAAATAAATAAATAAACCAAAACAAACCCAGGAAAAAATATTCTGCATTTCATAGGTACATGGCATGTACAAATAAACCAAACATTTTATGCAAAGGGAAGGATGAGTGAAAGATGTGTAAATCTAACAAAAATAATATTAATGGAAAACACTTCAGAAAGGTCTGGAGAAAAAAAAAAAAGAGAAAAAGGGGGGGAGGAGGGAGAGATAAAAACCCTAAAGTTGTTATGAAAGCAAATTTTAAAAATCTATGGAACATAATTTTTGCAATAAAACCTGTCACAGTGCCAATACTTTTGAAGGGATGATGTTAAAGTCTTCATTGGTTAGAAGATTTTTAGACCCTAAATGAAAGGGAGAGATAAAAACCCTAAAGCTGTTATGAAAGCAAGTTTTAAAAATCTATGGAACATAATTTTTGCAATAAAACCTGTCACAGTGCCAATACTTCTGAGGGGGATGATGTTAAAGTCTTCATTGGTTAGAAGATTTTTAGACTTTAAATGAAAGGGTTTTTTAAGTTTTACAACCTGTTTACAGAACAAATTGAATCTTGGTTTAATAATGGGTTTGCACTGAGGGATGAAGCCTGTACAATTCTGGATTTCAAAGGTGCCAGCTCTGCATCAAATGTGAATGATACACATTTAATTTAGTGTGATCAGGGGAAATAGGAAAAAAAAAAAACAAACCCAAACTTTAAACTATAAGCTTTAACAAGGAATTCACTTTGTTGCCATAATATCTCTTTTTCACTTTGGCCTCTAACATGCATCTTTTCAGGGCTTCATTTGGCATTGTCTTCTCTGCAAATTGTTTTCAGGTGGGGAAGTAAAATATTACTCTGTAGATAATTTCTGAGAAATAAATAACTGCAAACTAAACCAGTGATCAAACTCTGTAAAAAAGATGTTGCTCCACGATTTGAGAATTGTGGCTTTTAAAGGTTTGTGTTTTCCTTTGCAAAGACTGAAAAACACAAAGAAAAATCCCTCTGGAAAAAGAAGCTCAGATGGTAGTTTCCTCCTGATTTCATTTGGTGTATAGCAGGTCAATATCAGACTATTTCAATATGCCCATGCTGACAATAAACAGGGAACAAAATACTTGAAATGTGAAGAAAGTATAAAATCAGTGGTAGCAGAGGGTGGTGTGTTTTGTATTTTCAAATTGTGTGTTTAAAAAAAAATATATATATTTTAACCTTAGAAACTATTGTTTGAAACACTCCTTTTNNNNCTTATAAAATTTTTTTTTTAAACCCCCTTTTTTTTTTCTTTTTTTTTTTTTTTTTTTTTTTTAATTAACTAATTGTCATTGTTGCTTAACATCTCTACATTCCAAGGCAGGCTATATGAAATTACAGATTAAACTCAAATCAAATACACTAAATATGAGCACTGTGTGTATGTAATTTCAGTCCCTAAACCAAAAATAATCTCGTTCAGTCTATTCTTTCAGTGCATATTGTTAAAGTTGTAAACTAAATAAATCCTAAATAGGTTTTTTTAATGCTAAAGTAGTTGTCAGTATAATATTGGCATTCTGAAGAGAAACTGTGATGCTGTTTAAATAGCTGGCAGGCTTTCACTGGCTCTGGTTCTACCACAGTGGGGTTTATTACTCCTTTTTGTTGCCCCAAAAAATTGGATTTGTAGCAATAGTAGAAGCACAATTTCCCTTTCTCTGTTCCTGATCTCACTGCAGTCAAAGGTGGTTCTTACAGGTAGTTTAAAAGGTGCATAACTGCATGCAAAAATGTGTGCTTAATTTCTTTTAAAACTTTTCTTGTATCTCCTCAGATCCCTGGGCTGTTGCCAGCCTTTTTTAGTTTCTTAAACTGTAATTATCCTCCTTCAGATCAAGTAAAATGAGGAAAGAAAGACCAAATTTTAATTTGCTAATTGTCAAATTCATTTTCTTGGTCAGCATTTTTTAAATGGTTTTGCATCTCACATGCCCTTGCTCTTATCTGTGCTATTATAATAGTGTGAGGGGGAAAAGTATGGACAAAAAGCAAATAAAATTATGGCTAGACTAAGGAAAAGGAAAAAAGTGAGATACTAAGGAAAAAATTGGGAGAGCTTTCAACTAATTTGTTTTTTTTTCCCTGTAAGAAGGGGACATTGACACCTTTTCAGGAACTTGTAATTTTTTCTTATTTATGCATTTCAAACTAAGTGTATTTCACTGAGCAAAACGAAAAGGACAATGAAAACATCTTGGGAGGAAATCTGGTATTTAAAGTTCTTTGTACATTAAGGGAATTCCATATAGGCACTCTTAAAATGAGTTAATTCAGACTAAAAGGGCAGCAGCCATCTGTGATGTTTGAAATGCCTTTGCTGTGTGTATAGTGCTCCAACCAACAGTCAAGAGCTGTAAATGAGAATGAAATGTTCATTTTTACTGATTGAAAAGACAGGCAGCAAGGTTAGTTCATGGTAAAATGCCTTTTCTGAGCTCATGTATCTCACCAACGTTTGTGTATGTCTATATATTAAAGAAGGCAATGTTTTGTGCTGTTTCTGTGCTTGAGTTTTGTACAGTTTTTAAACAGTAGCTACACATTGCAGCCTTCATTCATGTGAGTCATCACTCATCCTGATGAGTTAACTAAGAGATCTCCTTTGACAGCAGAAAGCTTTCTCCTGTTCTTTGCATTACCACCCTATTTGTTTGATACCAAATAAAGTATGGATGTATTTTTTTTTTTTTTTTTTTTTTTTAGCTCATCTGCATTCTGATCTTATTTAGAGTATTTTGTGCAAAATAAAGTATTGATGAGTTTGTTTGTTTTTTTTTCCCCAACTCATCTGCATTCTAATATTGCTTACAATATCCCAACATTCTTTCAAATAATAAGATAAAAAAGTGCTGCTGGTTTTACTCTGGGGGAAAAAAAAATCAGTCCTCTGCCTACCACTGGCTGTGAAAGAAACAGGTTTAACACCCCCATTTTTTTCTTTTTAAAAAAGCACCTTTTTTTAGCAAGAAATCTTATGACTTATTTAAATGGTGTGACTATGAATGTGACTGTTTTATTTCCACCCAAGCAGATTCTGGCTTTGAATCTTTTGGCAGCAAACTTGATTCAAGTTAACAAATTCAAAGCCGTGCTTAGCAAAGAGAAGTCTTTATAATAAGTATAAACTTCATATTCTTTTCCCCTGACCAGGGAGTTGTCAGAAAATAAGCTCTGTGAGCTGTTAAGTCAGTTGATGAAGAGAATGTTGTCCTTGAAAGGAAAGGTGGATTACCTTCACTGGATGTCTGTCAGTGTGTCTTTAATTCCTTTTTTCATTGTGTTTCCTATCCTGCAATAATTCCATATGGTGTTTCTGGTGCCTACTGTTACAGTATCCTTCCACATGCTGTGGGAGCTCAGTTAAAACAAAAGTTGCTTTGGAAGCAAGTAACTTTTTCACTAAAAGCATCTTGCTATCTAGTACATAATGCCTGAAAAGCATTGATTTGGTTATTTGCAGTTTAAATGAATATAAATGCCAAGATAGATTCAGAATTAAAATGCCAACATGGTTTTGTTTTTCCTGTTCTGTGCAGCATCAGGAGGTACAGGAGAATTCCTCACGAGTGCATTTCAGAGTCCAAACCTGCTTCCACTTTAGTCAGGGACTGATTTCTTTTGGCTTTCAGTAGGATGCAGTAAAATACCTATCAGTTAGTTTCTCATGGTTTAAATGGCTTCATAAAATTGGAATGCTCAGTTTGTTCTCCACTAATTTCCCCTTGCCAAGGCTTGTATATTGCATTGGGAACCTTTATAGCACCACTGTTTCATTAAAGGAATTATATATCCTTTTTTTTTTCACTTATAACCTGTTTATCTAGAATATGTAATGCTTACAAATGTGTTATGCTCTGGTGATACTGGAAACAGGAATAATGACTTCAGCTTCTGCTATTTTCTGCTACAGTTTTTAAGAACTGTACTTTTCCTCCCCTTTGAGTCCTGCCACCACTCCTCCAAATATTTATTTTTAATCTCTTCACAAACTGAAGCAGACTCCATGCCAAAGCAGAGAACAGATCCTTTACTCTATGCTTGCATATTTCATTATGCTGCATAAATAATGCAAGTAAATCCGAAAGACACAAAAGCCACATAGCCACAGGTTGGCAGAACAAAGCAGCAGACACAAGAGATTGGGCTCCAGTGCTTGAAGGTGTAAAAGCAGAGCTAGGCTTCATACAAGGCAGGAGTCCACACAATTCCAGTGCAAAACTTGCTTACTACAGAAGAGGAAGAACTGAATCAGCTTGCCAGTGCTGTTGTGCTCAAAGGAAAGAGGGGACCATCCCCTTTTCCAGCTCCTGGTGCTGGAAGGTTCTCAGGATAAATGATTGTAGAGGAAAAGAAGTTAGAGAAGGTTTTCTCTTTGTCCCTGGTCATCCTCCTCCTGGCTTCACTCACTCCTAGGGGAATACCTACTCTTTTTAGTAAGGGAGGAGGATAACTGTTTGTCCCTGGTCATCCTCCTCCTGGCTTCACTCACTCCTAGGGAATACCTACTCTTTTTAGTAAGGGAGCAGGATAACTGCCAGGGTGTGCCCTTAGATTGGAAAAAGACTCATCTCAGATTTCTGTCAAAAGAGGAGAATTGGGCTTGTGTCTAACCAGGAGGGTAATGCAATCCCCTATTTAGTTTGGATGGGTTTTAATCAAAGCAGATTATTTCAAAAGGCAGCAGAGGGTGACAAGAAGACAGGCTTGTAGCAGGTGAGTTTGGACATGCTCCTATCTGGTCATCTTCTTTTAAACAAACTGGACAGCTGAAATGATCAAGGTCTTCTCCTTCACATTTCCCAACATCTGTAGCACTCCTTTTTTTGTGTGGTGTGTTCATTGGTGTTACACAAGATTGGCCAGGCCCTGCTCAACTAGATCAAGGGACACCACTGTTCATGTTGTTTCCACCAGGTAACACATCAGTATTTTTCTGACTAATTTGGTTTGTTCAAATCAAGAGCTAGAATTTAATATTCCATATTCTGCTCTGCAGTTTTATAGCTGCCATAACTGAAATATTTTTTTTCTATTGATGCTCATAAACTGGAGTCAAGTTCCATACAAGCCTGACCATGAATGAATCCTGAAGAATCATCTCTTGCTGTTGTTTTTTAAAAGTCATATGCAAGGTATGACTTCAATGTGTACAATTTAAGCATAGTAAAGGCAAGTCACTAGTTCTTAGGTTACCTATTGCAATTAAATATTGATAAAGGAAACAAACACCTTCCAATATCCTGCAAATCTGTGTCTTTTCCCTCTGTTGTCATCAACTGCATAGCTTTCAGAAGAGGCCAATGAAAGGGGCAATGCAGTGCCTTGCTAGATGCAAAGCAGTGGCCGAGTTTTGGCCTTGGTTGTCTCATTGTGGCTCTGCTGAGCTAGGTAAGTCTCAGCAAGTTCACAGGTCACCTCCCAGAGTCAATGCCCTGGCATTTTATGGCCTTCTAATGAGCCGTTAAACTGGAGAAGAGGTAATTAAGTGTGGTGCTCCAGCATGATGTACACAGTACTGACTCCAGCTCTCTGATTTTAGGTTCCTCAGAAGACGATGAGGTCATTCAAGAAGGTCTCCTCAGGCTCAGGTCAGTCTTTTCTATAGCGTCTTACATGGCTGACTGTGTATCTATGAAGCTGAGGTGCTACAGCACTTGTGTCCCACCGGCTCTGAGCTGAATTCTTGGGGAGGAGGGAGAGAAAATAAGTTCGAGGTCCTGTTTGATGCTGCTTTAGTGTTGTGTAAGACAAATAAAGAGTTACATGAGGAAGGTTCACTTAGAGCAACCCACGGTAGACACCTGTTGCCAGTTGCAGGAGCCACAGGGAAGGGTGGGAAGGGTTTTGGGCAGCCCACAGCGTACCCACCCGCAGCCGGACACATACTGAACTCCAGTTCCTGCACGGCGCCAGCAGGGCCTTACTACCATGCAGCCCATTCTGATTCTGACCCACCCGTCCAGCCCCCTGGGGTCCGGCCGTGCCCACCCGCGGTGGCGCATGCGCGGAGCAGGGGCCGCGGAGCTCCCCCGCGGAGCGGCGCTGCGCACCCGCGGAAGGCAAAGCGGCTCGATACGCTGGTCCCCACGGGCTGGCGCTGGCTGGGGTCAACTTTTTCCCATGTGCGGGGGCGGGAGGAGCTCCTGTAGCCTGGCCCAGGCGGATTCTCGCCCCAGCGGGACGTGCGCAGCCCAGGTGCGGCTGTCCCGGGCGAGGGGACAGGCTGGGACAGGGCGCCCGAAACGCCAATTTCCCCCCCGCCCCATTTGCGTCCTATGCCTGCACCGAGGGAGGGGAGGCTATGAAAGTGGGCCGGCGGCGGGCGGCGGTACACAGCCGGTGCCTCTGCGAGGGCATCTGCCCCGCGGGCTTTGATCCCTGCCAGGCGGGAGCTTCCTTTCACCCGCCGGCCGAGCGATCACTATCGGTTGCAAATCCCCATCTGAGAGACTGTTACCGTGCGTGAGGCCGCATGCTGCGGCGGAGCTTGCCGGGTGGGAGCTTCCCGCGTCCGTCCGCCCTCGCATCCCGCGCGGCATTTGAGCGAGTTCCATAAAGCCCCATCCGTCGGCACGGACCCACGAGAGAACCGCCGCTTTTCATTTTGACCAAGTCTCATTAAACCCCGTGTTGAAACCACCCGATCCTTCGGCCGGGCCCGCTCCGTCTCCGCACCGAAGGCTGCGGGGAGCCGTGCCCGCCCGCGAGGGTGGCGACGGCTGGCGGCTGGCTCAGGCATACCGGCTTCCAAACCCTGCTCCGGTGCAAGTGGGCGGGCGGGGAGCGATAGGCTGCCATTTAAAACGGCATTTCCCGCGAAGAGCCGTCGGGGTTGTTACGGGCGCTGTGCGAAACCTCCGTTACAAAAATATGTACGTCGAGCAAATCCCATCCCTCAGCGTTCCCAGCCGCAGGAAGCGCGCAGCTGGATCGGAGACGTGTTTTGGTTTAAAAAAATAGATATATATTTTAAAATCATAGTCCTGCAGGACCCACCCTGCGTTCCTACGTGCGCGGGGAGGCATGTCACCATGTCACGGTGTCACTGTGTCGCCACATCCCCCGCTGGAAAGAAACCGCATTTTCTGGAACAAAAGACCGAGGGCAGAGCCCCGCTCCGAGGGCCGGTGGCAGAGACAGCCCCGCCGCCGTGCCTGCGGGCATCGTCAGACCCCTCACACCCGGCTGCCGCCCGACTTTTCGTTCTCCCTCACACCCGGCGGGCAACGAGCGATTGGAAACGCGTGTGGGCCCCGTCCCCGGAGCGAGAGGAATGGCCAGCGGGCCTCAGCCCCGGGCACTCAAGGGCAGCGGAAAGGGAAGGCGATTTTGGTGCCCGAAGCCTAGGTGAGGGCTGTGGTGGGAAGGGCTGAGCGCCGGCACCGCCTTGGCCCGGACCGTAGCTGCGGAGTCGCACGGAGCCCCCCAGCCCCAGCGGGTCTCTGGCGTGAGGAAACGGCTGGAAAGCTCCTCCACCGCCACCCCCCGGGCCTCCTCCCTCCGCGTTAAGAAGAGACGGTTTCGATAGAAACCGCGTAGGAAACGCGACGGGCGCCGTTATCCGGTCACACAGCGGCCAGGGTGCGTGGAGCAGCCGCGGAGCCCAGCGAGTGACGAGGGGGGCAGTGAGGGCTTCCCGGCTTTTCCTGCCTGCTCGGCGGCCAGGAGTGCTTGGTGGCTGGGCTTGGAAATGGGAAGTGGTGGCAGCGCCTCCAGCTCAGCTTTCCAGCGTAAAACACGCGTTTTGTTTCAAAAGCAGGCGGGTCGGTCGTTTGCGTGGCTTTTTACTCATTTTTTTTGTTTGGGATTTTTCTTTGGAGGTGAGAGTCTTTAAAAAAAAAAAATCTTTTTTATTGCTGTAGAAAATAGAAGCCAGAGTTGAGACTTAAAAGGTTTTAGGAAGGTGGCAAATTGGAAATCCAACACCACTGGGTTTGGTTACACAGTTTCAAGTGAAAGCTTACTATACCTTTCCACAAAATTTCCTGCTTCCTAGAATGATCTTTACCAAAATTAGCAATATAGCAAAATCTAAGGATAGAAATATATTTTTTAAAAAAACCAAAAAGTGAACTATTAGCATTAAACTTTTAATTTTTTTTTTTTTTTTCTTTTTTTTTCCTTTTTTTTTTTTTTTTTCCTCCCACCAACTGGCTTGTTCTGCAAGGCTTTATCCTCTTGGCTTCCCCCCTTCCCCCAGTTCTTTGGGAATGGATTTTGGAAGGGTGTTAGTGGGTTGGATTATTTTTCTTTTTTTTTTTTCTTTTTTTTCTTTTTTTCCCGGAGAGTTCCCAGCTGGCAACAGCTCTCTCTACCTTCCACAAAACTTGAAAGGCTGATGTCCCTTGCAGGAAATGAATGAGTCGATAACATCTGACACCGGTGACCAGTCCAGTGACCCCAACCTTAATTCCACTAATACTGGAGGCCTGAAAATCTCAGTAAAAACCCTTTGCAAATCCACCCCCGCCACACATTTCCATTTTACCAAAAAAAAAATTTAAAAAAAATTCTTTTTCAGTGTAAGAAATCCTGTGCAACAAATACCTTTACGTTCGTTTATTGACCTGGGTTTGTAGTTTTTCATTTATTCATCGAAGAAATGAGACTGAATTTTCTTTTAACTCAAATTTGCTGACAACATCTTGTCCATTTAATGAATTCCAGCAACTCGTTTCTGTCTGTTTAACCAATATTCTAGCCTCTAAGGAATTTTTGTACCGAATCTCGTCGAAATAAATCAATCTAACAAAGAAAAAAAAAAACAAACAACAACAACAAAAAAACCAAACCAACAAAATCAATAATAAAGACTTTTAAAACGGTTAAAGAGAATACTTTTTGTCTTTTATTTTTTTTTTTATTAAGGTCGTTCTGCTATAAGAAATGTGGTTTGGGGTACTTTAAGTAAGTGGAGTAAGCTTTTTTTTTTTTTCTTCCAGTAAACTTTTTTTTTTTGTTTGTTTCCAGCTTGGTTTTCGCGTGTGTTAAAA
The DNA here is from genome assembly GCA_013399055.1 of Ramphastos sulfuratus. Classification (NCBI taxonomy): domain Eukaryota; kingdom Metazoa; phylum Chordata; class Aves; order Piciformes; family Ramphastidae; genus Ramphastos; species Ramphastos sulfuratus. Next base: position 6,526 of record WBNM01024472.1, on the reverse strand, counting down.
TCTCGCACATTTATTATATAGTAGATATCGTGCCGGTCATAAGATCCAAGCATATAAAATTACTGGTGATGTAATATTGTAAAATAATCGCTGTTGTAAAGGGGGAAGGGAGGTTACGAGCTAAAAAAAAAAAAAAAAAAAGTGGTATGTTGCACGAATGCGTAAGGCAGGTCAGTGTAGGAAGTCGACCTCCACTGTTGAAATAACCTATAGGAAATTTACGGTTGAAGACTGCAAAGGAATTTCAGGATTTAAAGCTTCTGCTCCACTTACCAGGCTGCTTGGAGCTCGTAGCCTTTTTTTTTTTTTTTTTTGCCCACCCTCGCTTCTTTCTAGCAAAGGATCAAACCCAGCACCTTGGTCTTTCACAGAGAAGTGAGGCGCTAGCCAGGGAATTTGCGCTTTCCTGAAAGACAACAAAAGGAGTAAACAGGCCCGTGGGGGCACAGGCGTCCCCCTTAATTGGGCAGACTGATCGACGCCACTTCCCAAACAACAGCAAGTGCTTTGCAAATGCATAAACCCCTTGTATTCAGGTCCTGCACCCAGCCGGTTGTTGCTTTGGCTTTTGTTTTCTGTGTGTCTTTAGGATAAGAGAGCAGAGGGAGAAGGGGGCTTAATAAGAAAGTAATTGAGGCCAGATTTGAAGCAGGTACAAGCGACGCTTATACAATACTAGCTGTAAAGTGAGGTTGTATGTGAGTAGGAGAGCAAAGAGGACACAGAATCGGATGTTTCCATACCTCCGTCTGTACCTTTACACTGAAGGAGCAAGGACAGATGGGGGAGCAAAACGGAACGGCGGCACCTAACAGGCGGGCGGGGGGGGGTGTGTGTGTGTGGGGGGGTTTGTGCTGGTTTACGTTTCTTTTAATATCTTAAGGTAAGGGTTTGGCCGTAACCGCAGCGATAGGAGGGCTGGCGAGCAGGTTGTAGCTGTGTACCTGCGGGAACAGAAGGGGCTGTACCTTCCTAGGGGGGTGTGCGTGGCTGTCACCGAGCCCGTTACACAGCATGCATTGCTTTTCCAAGTTGGATCCCCCCTCCCGCTGGCAGCCAAGACTTAAAACAGCAGCAGCAGCCCCCGGCCAGCGCTATTCCTCCCCCTCTTTGTCTTCTTGTCTCTTTGCTCGGGCTTTTTTTTTTTTTTTGCCTTCCTCCTCTCTAGCAAATCCTTTTCTCTGTCCTCCTCCTCCTCTCCCTCTCCCCCGCTCTCCCGGCGAACAATCGCTGCTGATTGAGGTTCACTCCCAATACCAGGCTTGAAAACTGGGCTCTTATTTAGGAAGTCATTAATCACATCCCCTCCCCCGGAAAGAGATGGCGGAGTAAACCTGTGAAGTACAATTCCGCCGCCCCCATCCCCCTCTAAAAATGTTCTGAAACGCTTAAACCCTCCGCCACATTCTGGGCCGTACTGAGGTGGTACCGGAGCCTTTTACGGCTTTTTTTGTTGTTGTTGTTGTTGGTTGTGTTCAATACGACGTTAGGAACCTGAAGCAGCGGCGGCACACGCGTGGACACACACACACATACTCATGGATATACGTGCACATACATGCACGCACACCGGCACATGAACGCGCACACGCATGCACACACATGGACGAGCACACCACGCACCTACACTCACATGAAAGCGCATACATGGCCGCGCACACACGAACACACCTCATACATGCACACACACAGAGGCGCGCACACACTTACATGCACACAAATATGCAGGCAGCAGCAGGTTTCCCCCCCCCTCCCCGCGTAGGGGCCCTGAGTGGCTTTTTCCCCAGGTGGAAACCACGATGTGGTTTTACTGTTCCCCGTATTTTGCACATCGATGCCTCCCTCCGCACCTAGTGCACGTTTGCACACACGGCTCTACTCCATTTGTGAGCACAGAATCGTTTCGCTTGAAAAAGCTCTTGTAAAATCAAGTCCAGTCTCGCATCACTCGTGGGTTTGGGTACCCACGATCAGCCCGAACATCCTATCTACAGGTTATTTGTTGCTCTCTGGGCTGCATCTCGGAACACGCGGATCTTCCTACGTATTTTGCATGCACAGGAGTGCAGAGAGCCCAGAATAATACGTCATCTCGATTTCCCGTCAAGAAGCATGCAGATTAGCTGTTGGGAGGGGGAATTTAAAAAAA
>WBNM01024471.1:68057-79637 GCA_013399055.1 Ramphastos sulfuratus | reverse complement strand
AGGGGTGGGGAGAAGGTGGAAGGGTGGTTGGGAGCCCCTCCTGGGGTCTCTGATTTCTGGGAGGGGAGTTGTGTTTCTATATTACCTTTACCTTGTATATTTCTGTAACTATTCCTGTCTATTGTGTATATCTCTGCTTGTATATTGTGCTAAGCTGTAAACAGAGCTTCAGTCCTTAATTTCCAGCTGACTGAGTCTAGTCTGGGTGATTTTACAAAGTGTGGGGGGTGGGGAACTCCCAAACCATCACAAATACTCTGCAGGTTTATTTGGGCTGTGCCAGTAATAGACTTTTATGGCTGGGGTTACAGCAGCCATATTCTGTCATCAAAACAAAGATCACTGGGCTGGGCAAGCTCCCTCGGCTCCTAATCAGCTTTGGCCTTTACCCACTCATAGGTTTCTGCCCAGTCTAAAGCATGCAGATTAAAACAACTCATACATTTAAAGAAGAGGCTTTGTGCCTCCAATTATGGAGCAATGTTTGAAGTTACTGTCTTAATCTCTAGCATGTCATGGTTAGAAATGTTTTTGTTCCATTGCTTTGAGACCATATGGCCAAAGTCAATAAGAGGCTGATGTGAGTGATATACAGCAGCCCAGCATGATCTCATCTTTGGGAGGTCACAGAATTAGTGCATAAAACAGTCAGATATGATTAACAAGAGACACTATATCTGTGCAGAGATGTAAAGGTCTGCCATTGTGACTACAGATGGAAAGCCAAGGCCAGACAGGGGGTTGTGACTGACCGAGCAGTCAAAATCTGTGACATATTATCCTATGTGGTGCTACCTTGATGTAGGTTTGGGAGTTACCCACCCCCCACACTTTGTAAAATGACCCAGGCTAGAAACTCAGCTGGCTGGAAGTTTAGATGAAGCTCTATTTACAGTTCAGCACAATATACAAGCAGAGATATACACTGTATACAGGAATATTTACAGAAATATACAAGTTAAAGGTAATACAGAAACACAACTCCCCTCCCAGAAATCAGAGACCCCAGGAGGGGCTCCCAACCACCCTTCCACCTTCTCCCCACCCCTATACCTTACCCCAAGGTTTTGAGGATCAGCCAGAGGAGGAGTTAGAAGAAAAAGTGGTTAGTGAAATTAATCAACAGAGAAGCCAGAAGTTGCTAGACAGCCCCAGACACTGTGCCCCAGAGACTGCTGCAAGCCCGACTGACTTATCTTTTGTTTTAAGTACTTATTCCTAAACATCTCAGCAAGCCTACGAGTGAAGTAGACATCACCATTGTTTTCCTTTCACAGCATATAGTATAATTTTCTCCATTAAAATATTCCAATTAGCTCAAACCAGCACAGACCTATAGAGGAAAGCCACTTGTCCTGGTATGCCTCTCACTGCCATCAACATTACTGTTCTTCACAGCTTAGGTTCACCCAGCATACCTGTCTGCTCCAACAGAATGCAGCAAATGGAGGAGGACATCTGTTCTGGGGAATTGGTTTCTCTCATCTTTTGCTATTTTTACATGGTGGCTGCGAAAGCTTCCAAAAATGAGATGCCTTGCCACAATTAAACTGAATGCATTTAATAGCAAACTGTATTACAAATTGCAGAGCAAAGCCACTTCATATTTGCATGGGGTTTGCTAGAAAAATAGCTCAAATTAATGAGGCACGTTGTAGGCTTGTTTATATTCAGTCAGCTCTGTTCAAGCAATCAATTATCTGTGTGTGATTATGAGGCCAAATTCACCCTATAATTTTTCGTTTAGCCTTATTTTACTGCCTGGCCTGTTCCAATATGATGAGGAGTTATTCACAGAGCAAGCCCTCCCTGTCTTCCTTCCAAGCTTCAGAGAGCTTTACAAGTGTTGCACAAAGTCACAACCTTCCATGAATAGCCATTGCTTGGTTGTATCAGCTTGAAGTTCAGAGTGAGCAGGCAGAGGGCTGAGTCACCTTTCTGGCTTGGTTTGCTTCTCCTTGGACTCTGTAATCAGAAACTAAGCAGAGAGGATGTTCTGGAATCAGATTGGAGTGGTAAAATTCATTTCACAAGCATGCATCAGGCCCAGCAGAATTGAGGCCTCAGGTGCCTTTTCACCAACATACTGGCACAGGCCAGTCAGGTCCCGGTGCCGTAACCAACACCATCTAGCACTGCAGAGCCCTGCCGTTAGAAGCAGCAGAGGTTGCATTTCAGCACTAATCTTGTGGGTTTGCTCACAGCTACAAGGAAACAGGTGCAGGTGGACCACATGGGAGAGTCTCTGGGCAGAAGTCTTCCCAGGTTTGAGTATTTTGAGGTAATTCAGGCCTTGAATGGATGCTTCACTGCACATTTTAGAACAAGCTGAATCTCTGCCCCACTCACTCATCACCATGGGCACCACCAGGATTTCTGTGCAAGTCATGATGGAGCAGGGGTGAAGGGAGAGAGTATAACTGTAAATTGCAATCCTGAATTAGGACAAACATCCCCAGCCCTTATATAGTGTCTTCATTCACATAAACAGTACCAGCCTCAAAAAGTCAAGCTTTTCTTTTCCCTTCCCTGAGCTGATGGAAGAGACATCTCAGAGCAGCCCAGCTGCAGATCTCCCCATCATGGCACTGACACCTGTGGCACACCTTATCCCAAGCACAGGGACACAGGAAACTTCATTTCCACAGTAACAGTTGCAGACACTGCATATATTGATAGCCTCCCACAAATGTCCTGAAGAGGAAAATATAACATAGAAGCATCAACCAGAAAAGCAAACAGAAGAGTAGTGCTGTGTTCACGTGGTTCCGCTTGTTGCACAGATGCCGTTTGTTTTTGGCATCTGTCCTAGCAGCTTCCAAGAAGTCTCCTCCTATCCTATTTCTATAGCATTACACTCTAAACCTTCAAACACCTGAGGACAGAGTCAGGCCACGAGGTCAAGCCTGTATTTACGGGAGTGGGACCAGGTCAGTGGAGCAGACTGCACTTCTCTGAAAAACTAAAAGGTTCATAGATTCATAGAATGGTTTGGGTTGGAAGGAACCTTAAAGACCATCTAGTTCCAACCCCTCAGACATTGGTAGGGATGCCTTCAATTAGACCAGGTTGCTCAAGGCCTCATCCAACCTTGCCTTGAACACCTCCAAGGAGGGGGCATTCATAACCTGTACTAGTGGGAGGTGTCCCTGCCTATGGCAGAGGGTTGGAACTAGACGATCCCTGAGGTCCCTTCCAACCTTACCATTCTATGATTCTATGACCTCTCTGGGCAACCTGTTCCTGTGTCTCACTACCATTACTGTATATAATCTCTTCCTAGTATCTAGTCTAAATCTGCCCTCTTCCAGACACCCCAGTAGTAAGGGAAAGGAGGAAGTGTGGGGAGCATTCACTAATGGTTTTTGTCCTCCCAAGCAACCTCTATGCATATTGAAACCCTGCTTCCTGGGCAGTGGCCACACATTGCCTGCTGATGGGAAGTGGGAAAAATATTTTTCTTTGCCCTTGCTTCTTTTTGTGGCCTTTGCTTTCACTTCTGCCCTATTAAACTGCTTCTATCTTGACCCACAGACCTCTTGTTATACTTCCCTCTCCCCTCTTCATCTAAGCAGAGGACTAATAGAGCAGCTTTGGAGGGATTTAGACCGGATGTTAGGAGGAAGTTCTTTGCAGTGAGGGTGGTGAGGCACTGGAACAGGTTGCCCAGGGAAGTTGTGGCTGCTCCCTCCCTGGAGGTGTTCAAGGCCAGGTTGGAGGAGACCTTGAGTGAGCTGTACTAGTGGGAGGTGTCCCTGCCTATGGCAGGGGTTTGGACCTAGCTGATCCTCAAGGTCCCTTCCAACCTTACCATTCTATGATTCTATGAATATATTTAAAAACACAGTCATGGAAGAAGTCTCCAATGGTCATATGTTTCCCCTCATTTTGCTGCCTCCAGAGATGAAGGATCTGCCACTTTGACACCAGATGAAGCCATTCCTGGGACCTGTTTTCTAGCATCACCAGGGCAGAAAGCCCAACGTGACGGCAAGAGCTTGGAGCATCCAGACTGCAACCGCTTCCCACAGCCTCAGTCATGGCTCCCATCTTCTCCAAAAGGGAAGCCAGACAGCTGTTTAGGGAGCTCTGAAAAACATCTTGTCAAGAATTCAGAAGAAGGAGGAGAGAGTGTAAGAGTGTGTGTGTGTGTGTGTGTGCCACCAATTTTTGGCCGATCTCCAGCTGGCTGATGGTGTGGCAATGGTTCTTTTCCTTGTTTCCAAGCTGCAGAATAACCACAAAACAAAACAAAAAAAATAAGTGATGTATTAATGGCTTGCTTAATTTCACTTTTTTCCATGTGTTCCAGAGATGTTTCAATGTGTTGCTAAAAATAAAGGAGGTTCTAACTTTGGAAGAGGACAGAAGAGCTGGTGTGAGTTCATCAACAGTAAATAACACCCTGATGTTTTGTAGCTACAGCTTGTGAAAGAAAAAAAAAAAAGAAAAAAAAAAAAAAAAGAGATGTTTCAGTTCAGGGAGAACTAAACACTCTCTGAAATTTTCCCTGAAAGGCTGAGAGTGTGATAAAATGCAAACAAGCATTTCCAGGAACACCTGAGAAGATTGGTGCATGCTGCCTTGAAATCCCAAGGAAATTTCTGTTCATTTTTTTGAGATGGAAGATGCACAGTGGCAGGAAAGCTGGATTTGTTCTGCTGCTGCTGACCTTGGGATGATCATCCTGAGGTCAGGCCTGCTTTTAGAAACTGTTTTCTTAAGAAAGCAGGTCCCAGGAATGGCAACAGGGAATACTCTTTGTCTTGCTTTATTGCCTAACTGAATTCTGGTAAATATTTTTGAGAAATCAATCATGAACCATTCAAAATTAATGTTGCTATTTGGGTCTTTCTAAGTCAGCACATAGGTTGCATCTTGCTCTTGCCCTGACACTTTGCAAATTCTAAATTTAAATTAGCAAAATTAAACTCAATTTAATGAATGGAGGTCTTAGCTATGTATCCAGCAGAACATACATGNCTGGAGGTGTTGAAGGCCAGGTTGGAGGAGGCCTTGAGTGAGCTGTGCTAGTGGGAGGTGTCCCTGCCTATGGCAGGGGGTTGGAACTAGCTGATCCTTGAGGTCCTTTCCAACCTTACCATTCTATGATTCTATGATTCTATACACAAGCATGCACACACCCTTTGGATTTCTGCATTACAAAATGACCACACTATTTTAAGTGACATGAAAAGCCACTAACATTGTTACAGTAGGCACTGCAGACAGATATTTTTTAATGATGCTATTATTTTTTCTTCTTGCAAATGATTACTTCTCATGGTGCTTTACCCAAATATCACCCATTTTCTGTCAGTGGCCTCCAAGAAATCATCTGTCTTCTTTCAGAAGAAATCAGCAAAGACAGACTACCTAAATCCTAATTCTGGTCCTTCTACAGAGAGGGAGTGGGTTAAGGAAGCAGGGTTTGACCTAGCCTAGCCCAGTCATATTTTATGCCCTGCTGGCTTTATTGGTTGTGAGTCGCCCATGCAAATCCAGAGGACTCTTCTAGGCACTTTGTTTGCTTTACTGTGAGTTCTTTATTCTTCAGAAGAACAAATTAAGAGCAATGCTAGATAAACTACCCTGTCCTTCTCAAGATATATTGCTAGCATTTTTGGCTTCAGAGTCCACAAGAGCAGCATGGTGCCTTTGCCTTTTAATTAGTTTAAGCTAGAGGGAGAGGAGATTTGAGTTCTTGGACTCTTCCAGAGAGATTGAAGAGCTGAGGGAGAGCTGCTGCCACCAGCCATAATCCCTCTCACCGTCAAGTCCTCATCACTGTGAAAATGAATGTGTTTACTTCCCACCAGCAGGTGAAATCAGAGTCCTCGTGCAATTTCTGTCAACAATTACTTGCTCGTCCTGGTTTTGTGCAGGTCTGGTGATTGCAGTGCAGCGACTCTGTCAGGGCATGAGTGAGAGGCTGGAAGGTATCAACCTATTGCTTAAAACTAGAATGAGGCAGCTAGGAGAAGAAGAGGTGAATATTTCACAGATCTTTTTTATTCACGTGCTAAAATTGCTTCATACTAAACAAGCTAGACTAATAGATATGGTAAATTAAATGCTTAGTCAAGCCTGCCTTGGCCCACTGCTGCAGCTGTTAATCTGATTTCTGAAGCCACCAGCTTGCTGGGCAGTACAAACAGTTTGCTGGGTGTTCTCATGGCTGGTGGTGCAATGTAAGCACAGCCCTTGGAATACAATCCACCAGTGTCCCCACGCCAGATCCCATAACCTACTTCCTAGGCCTGCTGCCAGTGTTGTGCTATGAGTCACGAAGAGAAACAAACACAAGGAATGTCAAATTAAATAGGATGCAAAGCTTTCGCAGCGTTTAAAAGCAGAGCAATTGTGCTGCGGCACACAAACCTCCCTGGACTCCTCTCGGGCTGCTTCTCATCTTGGTAATAAGAAAAAGCCCTTTAATTAGTTCCACCTAATGAAATTCACAAGCCAGAGAGTGGGAGTTTTGCTCCTGGCTAGAAACTGAAAACTTCTCTCCACTCAATCTGCCCATTTTCTGCAGCAGTCATTAGCAAATTTTATCAAATCTCTGCATTAAACAGTAACAACTATTGTCTGCCCAGAACACAGGTCCATTTATGAGCTGCAATATGACACATCTTGGAAACCCCAGACTGAAAGGCACTTCTTTTAAAAAAAAATTAGGACTGGCAAGAAAAAGCAGTTTCAAATTGTCAAGAATAAACAATAGTGAAGCTTCTACCTGATCTTTCTGGCTGCTGAGATCAGAGGTTCTTTTTTCTCTCTGTGTTGCAGCAAAACAATTTGCAAAATACATTCCACCTTTCCTTAAAGAGGCATCCATTACCTCTGCAGCTGAAGCTCTGGGTCCTCCAGGCTCCTTGCAGCAGGGATGAAAGAAATCATTCTAGGAAGCCTCAAGAAATGCTCCTATGGAAATATTGACCCACGAGGATCTGTTTAAATCTGTTTTGGTTACGTGTCTCTCAAGACAAAGAAATATCCATGGCAACAAACAATTTCACTGCAGAAGAGAGAACACGTCCAGAAAAAAGCACATAATTGCTCTCTTTATTGATGACTAAAAGCCTGAAAGCACAAAGTTTGAGCTCTCAGGTGCAACACCAGTGCTCTGCAGAATACCTGGGCCTTTGATTGGGACACTTTTGCAAATGTCTGTCATAGAGGACAGTGAAGCAAATCAAAGTCTGCCTGCTGTTTTCATTTCCAAACGCTTTTGCAAAGAGGCATGGCTCTCTCTGTGTGGTTGCAGTTGCCCTCTGAGAAGGTAACAGAGGAGGATGAGGAGGGAGACAATTCTCAACTGCATTCAAAGACAGCAAAAGTAAAAATAGTCACTAAGACGAACTGTTGAGATGGTCAGGCTGTTGGTACAAATTGTTTTCAGCACCTCCTGAGGCCCCTCAGTGTATTTATTTGCATGTTTTCCTCAAAGTGGCTGCTGACCAGTATGTTCATCCTGTTATTCCACATCGAATCCCACAATTACAGAGCCTGATTTACAGGGCTGGTTAGAGCTGCTATTACGGGAAGCTGAAACGCTGGACACAGCTGTGGTGCTGCTGGGGGAAGGAGGGAGGAAGATCACACACAGCTGCTCTTGCACATTCACTTGCTGCACTGGGTAGTGTTACCAGGAGGATGCCACAATCCTTGCAGGGGTATCCCCAAGACTTCTTCCCATCTTACTCTTCAAGGAGTGATATTCTAGTTCAGCACTCAGGTTTGCAGAGCTTTCAGCAATAGCTTGAACCAGCTCTGCTCTCAGAGCCTGCTAGAGAAAGGTATATCTTGCTCTGGTCCCACTGGGCATAAAGGACTGCTACACAGGTTCAAGTGCATTTTAGCCCAAGAGTGTCTTACCCTGACCCTGACCTGAATCCTCTTCCCCTTCAAATGCCTGCTAGCATTCACTCCTTTCTCTAACCTTAGTGATCCCTTAGTGTTCTAGTCCCCTCTGTTAAATTAAAAAGCTCCCACCAGCATTGCTCAAGATTTCCAGGACAATTTCCTCAGCTGTTGGGTCCTTCAACCTGAAAATTAGATCCAGCACTCACTTTTAGCCTTGAAGGTCTGTGGAGAGTTGGTATTGGGGTTGCCAGACGGACCAACACTACGACAAAAGGAACACAAGAGCAACCCAAGGACAATTTTTTCAAGCATTTTTTTGGTGCAACGACCTGTCTAAAGGCTGCACAGCCTCTAGCAAATTATTTCCTTGATTAAAAACTATGTCAACACCACCCCATCAGACCTTCTTACCTATGGTCTTGCTGATGGAAAACTTGTCAGCCTCATTTCTGGGAACCAACAAATGCAAGAGTTATGAGTTCCTCATCCTCACAGACAAAACAAAGGAATCAGAGAACCATAGAATCATAGAATCGTAAGGTTGGAAGGGACCTCAAGAATCATCTAGTTCCAACCCCCTGCCACAGGCAGGGACACCTCCCACTAGTACAGCTCACTCAAGGCCTCCTCCAACCTGGNCCACCCAGCCTGGATTTGTGCTTGGGATTGTGCCTACCCAGGTGCAGGACCTTACACTTGGCCTTGTTGAATCTCATGAGGTTGGCCTGGGCCCACCTCTGCAGCCTGTCCAGGTCCCTCTGGATGGATCCCTGCCCTCTAGCAAGTCGACTGTGCCACACAGCTTGGTGTCATCTGCAAACTTGCTGAGGGTGCACTGATTCCTCTGTCCATGGCACTGACAAAGATGTTAAACAGCACTGGTGCCAGCACTGACCCCTGAGGGACACCACTTGGCACTGGTCTCCAGGTGGACATTGTGCCCTTCTTGATCACCAAGGGACCCTTGTTCAGAAAGCCAAAGTGCCTCTTTTAGGAATTTCAGGCCAAGGTATTCACATGGGCACACACTGTTCCCTAAAGGTGTGTACAGTGTGAGCACACCTCCCATAGAAAACAGGAAGTGTGAGATGTTTGCTTTGTCAAGGAGAAGAACCAGGTTAATGGTTTCCTTTGGGTGTTTGGCTTCTTATACTGGAGCTTTCTGTCTCAAAGAGGAACAGGTCCTACTTTTGGGGGCCAAAGCTTATCCATTAAGGAGAACAGATTGTCTGAAGATTAATACTGAATTTAGCATCTCTACTTCAGATCAGGAGATGATTTTAGGGATTAGACTCACCTGAGTGACAAAAGAGAGACACTTCCTCCTGCACCCATGCACTTGCAAGTGGCCATAACTCCCTCTTCTGTGTCTACCTCACCCCACTACCACTCATGTGAGAAACCCCACCTCCATTTCTGCAGGGGTTTCCATTTCAGCTACAACAGAGGATGGCCTCTAACTGCAGCAGTGGTGATATATTACCCACCCAGGTACTGACTAGGCTTGGTGCATCAGCTTATCTGCCAAGGTCTGCTCCATGACCCTTTGTCCCTGTTAGCCAGCTGAATTTATGATCCTTTTTCAATCTATTGCTCCATGGAGCTGAAGGCAGTGATGATGTTTTTTCCTGGTGCTGCAGCTAAAACCATTTAAAAAAAAAAAGAAGAAGAAGTTCATAAGCAAAACTTTTGCATTTTACCAAGATCAAGTGGGATGCAACCTTACACCTCTAGTTTGGAACACAGCAAGCATTAGTTAATCAAAATAGCTTCAGGTATAGCTTTTTTTAACACAAAATTATGAAAGCTGTAAGAAAACATCAGTGCTGTCTCAAGGGGATGCTGGCCTGAATTTCTAGAGATCTTTAAGTGATTGGAGCATTGGAAAGGACACAGACTAGGTTTGTATTATGGTTAACCCTTACTGCTGGAGTGATGAATTCAGATGCATGTTTAGATACTGCCATGGGCTGCTGTTATAAACAGCATCTTCTGAGTCCAAAAACCAAAGGCTGGTTGCCCATCTGTCTCTTGGGTCTTTTCTCCCAAGAAATTGTGGATATTTATAAGTCAGAACTCTCTCATTTTCTTGCCCTTTATAGTGCATTCCCAAAGCCACCTATCAGAGCTTGTCTGGCTAGAGTTTGAACTGTTGTCTTCTCACAGTATCACAGTATAAGCAAGGTTGGAAGAGACCTCAAAGATCATCAAGTCCAACCCATTACCACAGACCTCAAGACTAGACCATGGCACCAAGTGCCACGTCCAAACCTGCCTTGAACACCTCCAGGGACGGTGACTCCACCACCTCCCTGGGCAGCCCATTCCAGTGGGGAATGACTCTCTCAGTGAAGAACTTTCTCCTCACCTCCAGCCTAAACTTCCCCTGGCACAGTTTGAGACTGTGTCCTCTGGTTCTGGTGCTGGTTGCCTGAGAGAAGAAAGCAACCTCCTGCTGGCCACAACTCCTCCCTCTCCTCCTCCACATCATGCCCCATAATGCCTCCTTTAGCGGCGGACAAGATCCTGCTGAAGCAGACAAAATTTCAGGCTACTCAGCAGTCGCAGCTCTCAGAGGAGTATGAGATGCAAGACTTTTCCATCATTACTCCCTGGAGCCATTAACAGCCAAGAAGAGGTTTTGCCGGATCTCAGCTCCTCTCTGGTTACATCCCCACCACCTATGACCCTACGCAAAAATCCCAGGCTTATAAATTAAACAGTCCATTCCCACGAGCCACCCTGGGACTCCATGCTTGGATGGGATCAGGGGAAAGAGCAGAGGCACATCTGCTCCTGGAGCAGTGCAGAATGAGCAGTGCACAAATGCAGGCTTCAAGATTCCCTGGCCCATTTTCTCATAGCTGCAAGTCAAACCGGACACGGATGTAGCACAATAACCTATTGAACCAGATCTCATTAGCTAACTACAGAGAAGTCTAACAGACCATTAAAAATTAAGCTAAATATAGGCACACATCAAAACAACAGTAATTCTAAAGCTCTGAGCATAAATCTTCAGGGAGCAGAAAACCATAGCATGTGGGATGTTCTTTAGAGGATGCAACTGCAGCTCCCATGAGCCAGAAAGCCAGAGTGCCAGCTCTCCCCAGAACCACAGGGAGGAATGCTGTGCCTCTGCTGGGCAGCCAAAAAACAGCCTCCTGCACGGCTGGTTATTTTCCACACTCAGACATAAGCGAGCTCATGCGGCTCACAACAGGGATGTGCTGCCCCTTCCAGCCTCCTGTGGCTTGCTCCTGCTTTTGGGGCTCACTAAGTAGCCCAGAGGGCAGTGCAGGTCATACTTGCTTTGAGACCAGGGGTGCTAGTGGAAACTGGTCATGAGCAGGACAAGCAGCTAGGGACAGCTTTTAAAGAGCCGGTTACACTGGGGCAGCTTCTGGTCCAACCCAGTAAAACCACTGTTGTTGCTCCAGTTCTGGCTCACATCTGGACAGTGCTGGGTGTCAAGTGGAAAGAAAATATCCTTTAATTGAGAGATTGGTGCTGTGGTCCAGGCACAAGGCTTGGCCACAAGAGCAGCAGACCTGCCCATTTAATCATAGAAGGGTACGGTTGGAAGGAGACCTCAAGGATCATCTAGCTCCAACCCCCTGCCATAGGCAGGGACATCTCCCACTAGCACAGCTCACTCAAGGCCTCCTCCAACATGGCCTTGAACACCTCCAGGCAGGGAGCAGCCACAAC
>WBNM01024471.1:4387-67982 GCA_013399055.1 Ramphastos sulfuratus | reverse complement strand
TTGGGATTGTGCCTACCCAGGTGCAGGACCTTACACTTGGCCTTGCTGAATCTCATGAGGTTGGCCTGGGCCCACCTCTGCAGCCTGTCCAGGTCCCTCTGGATGGATCCCTGCCCTCTAGCAAGTCGACTGTGCCACACAGCTTGGTGTCATCTGCAAACTTGCTGAGGGTGCACTGATTCCTCTGTCCATGGCACTGACAAAGATGTTTACAGCCTTCAGGTTTCACCAGGCTCTCATGGAGGCAGAAGGAAGTAAACAGAGAAGAGAGCCTACCAGATATAAAACAGGACCTTCATAGTGGCCCCATGAGGTTAAACCAGTTTGTGAGAAAAGTCTGGGATCACAAGTAATCCTCCAGTTCAAGCCTCCAACATTATGTGAAACACACTCCTTTGATAAGGGCTACATTACTCTGGGGAAATTCAAAGCCATCAGAGAACCTGTGCTCCATGATGTTTGTGTGCAGCACTTTGAGTGAGCTTTCTCTGCTCTCACAAGTCACCGTCCAAGAGCCAGCTGCAAAGTGCTGCTCTCTTTGTAGCCTTTGCTGCAGAACCAGATTTATTGTCCTATTTATCACCATTGAACTGCCTCAGGCTGAATTATTTATAGCCCTGGAGAAGATGAATTAAGTGGTAAATTTGAAGTGGATCACAGGGGTGTTGCCTTCACCTTGTGACCCCAACATGTCAGTAGGCTGATGTCTTAAGAGGACAGTCCTTGGCTTAACAGGATGGAAGATGATTGTCCATGCTTGTACTGAAACCTTGAGCTGCCTGCACCCATTCCCTTGGGGCACAGAGGTAGGAGGCAGGTACCAGCAGCTTATCCTTCATGGGTAACTTTCCTCCATCTCTTTATCTGTGCATACTCTGATATTTCAGTTAAGGAGATCACCCAGGACCCTCAGAAGGAAACACCACTACAGAGCTACGTTTCTAAGCATGTGGCATGGCACACCAGCACACTGTGCTGCCAGCAGCACGCTGCAGGGCCAGGCAAAATGCCCCAGAAAGTGGCCTGCCAGTTTCTTAAGCACGGGATTTTTAAAAGAAAATCCTGAATGCATTTCCATCCCTAAATCCCAGCTGAATCTCATAAACCTCCAGCAGGAACAGCCTGTGCTCCACTTCGATGGCGACAATGATTTGGTTGTTTCCAAAAGACAAGAATCACTCTTTGCTTTACTGCTTTTCCTACACCGTGTGAGACTGCATAGCAGAGGCTCCAACAAGATGTTTATGACAGGGCTCCCCTGGATACTTTCTATGCCAGAAAGTGTGGAGCCCTTCCACAGGCAATAGGGTGTGACATAGCTGCCTGGCATGGCCTTGGGACCACCAATATGAGGATACTGTGTACAATTCTGGAGCCCCCAGCACAGGAAGGACATGGAAGTGTTGGAGCAGGTCCAGAGGAGGACCACAAAGATGATCAGAGGGCTGCAGCAGCTCTGCTATGAGGACAGGATTAAAGAGTTGGGGCTCTGCAGCCTTGAGAAGAGAAGGCTTCCAGGAGACCTTAGAGTAACCTTCCAGTATCTGAAGTTTCCTACAGGAAGGCTGGGGAGGGACTATTTACAAGGTCTTGCAATGACAGGACAAGGGGCAATGGGTTTGAACTGGCAGAGGGGAGATTTAGACTGGAGGTTAGGAGAAAGTTGTTTGCAGTGAGGGTGGTGAGACACTGGCACAGGTTGGCCAGGGAGGTTGTGGCTGCTCCCTCCCAGGAGGTGTTGAAGGCCAGGTTGAAGGAGGCCTTGAGTGAGCTGTACTAGTGGGAGGTGTCCCTGCCTATGGCAGGGGGTTGGAACTAGATGATCCTTGAGGTCCCTTCCAACCTTACCATTCTATGATTCTATGGTCTTTGGGTTTTCTCAGAGGGTGTCGCAGGAGCTCAGACATCAGCTGTAAGCTTCCATGTGTGAATAGAAGTCCTGGATTAGCAGACACCAGGCTTTCAGAAAGGGTCTCTCTCACTCTTTGATTCTCTGAAACTGGAATGGAAAACATACTCATGGCCATGAAACCAAAGGGCAATAAAAATAAAGGATCTGTTTCCTGTGTTATTGGTATTTTCTCTCCGCAGTGCAAGGGCAGAAAAAATTCATTATCTCTGGCAAGAGAAACTGTATCCACAGTATCACTTAATAGCACAAAAGACAAGGCTGGCTTTAAAAAGACTGGGAACAGCCTCCACTTTTGGAAAGCTGCAATAACATTTTGTTGTTATATGATGCAATTACCTTCTCTCCAGTGTTGTCTGGTACAATACTGACATCTTGCCCTCTAGAGTTGAAATCTCTTGGCTAAGAGACCAAATGAAAACAAAGAAGAAGGATTTAAAGAAGATTTAAGAACAGCAGGATGAAGAGTTTTAGCAACAGCAAACTTGTTGAGAAACGTGGTTTGAGTAATCCCACTGCTATTTTCAGATTCAGGTTGAATTTATTTAACAGCTCCAGCAAACAGGAGAGCACAGACCAGGTACCCCAACGTGGGCAGAAGAGAAGGAGCAGGCAGCTTTAAGTAGCAGGCACACCATCATTAGCACTTGTTCTGGAAGCAATCATCTTGAGGATGAGGACCTTTACATCTCNATTCTATGATTCTACGATCTCCTTGACCAGGAATACTCCATCCATCTCATTGTCACTCTCTAGCATCCTAGAGAAATGTTATTAGGTTTGGGGATTTGGGTTTTTTTGGTTGTTTGGTCGGTTTTGGTTTGTTTGGGATTTTTTTTGTTTTGTTTCTTCTATTCTAGTTTGCAGAGGTCCAACCTCCCAGGTGAGATATGCAACCCCTCACAAAGTGGCCTGACTTTTGGTCTTTCAGGAGGAAAGCACTTTCATAGAATGGTTTGGCTTAGAAGCAACCTTAAAGACCATCTAGTTCCACCCTCCCTGCCAAAAACAGGGACACATCCTACTAGACCAGTTTGCACAAGGGTTTTCACAACTTCCAGGGCTGGAGCCTCCACAACTTCTCTAGGCAACCTGATCCAGTGCTTCACCACCATCAGGGTGAAGAAATTGTTCCTACTGTCTAATCTAAATCTAGCCTCTTCCAGTTGAAGCTGTTACCACTTGTCCCATTGCTACATGCCTTTTTACAAAGTCCCTGTCCAGCTAACCTGTAGGTCCCCTTCAAATATTGGAAGGCTGCTGTAAGGTCTCCTTGGAGTCTTCTCTTGCCCAGGCTGAACAACTCCAGCTTTCTCAGCCTGTCTTCACAGGAGAGGTGTTCCAGCCCTCTAACCACCTTCAAGGCCCTTCTCTAGACCCACTCTAAAGTTCCATGTCCTCCTTGTGTTGGGGGCTCAAGAGCTGGACACAGTGCTCCAGGTGGGATGTTGTGAGAGCAAAGTAGAGGGGAAGAATCTCCCCCTCAACCTGCTGGCTGTGCTTTGATGCAGACCAGGATACAGTTGGCTTTCTGGGCTGCAAGTGCACATTTCTGGCTCATCAACTAGTACCCCCAAGTTCTTCTCCTCAGGCCTGCTCTCTTTAGGCCACATGGAATGACAAGGATGGAGGAGATGGAACTGGCCTGTTCTCATGTCCCAAGGGCACTGCTGAGCACTCCTCTCTCAGGAGCCTGGTATCACAGGATCACAGTATAGCAAGGTTGGAAGAGACCTCAAAGATCATCAAGTCCAACCCACTACCACAGACCTCAAGACTAGACCATGGCACCAAGTGCCACGTCCAAACCCACCTTGAACACCTCCAGGGACGGTGACTCCACCACCTCCCCAGGCAGCCCATTCCAGTGGGGAATGACTCTCTCAGTGAAGAACTTTCTCCTCACCTCCAGCCTAAACCTCCCCTGGTACAGCTTGAGACTGTGTCCTCTTGTTCTGGTGATACAGCTCATCTTCTCTTACACTGAGGAGGATCTGTTCTGGCTTCCTTGTTTCTGTTAGAAACAAAATGCATTTGTCCCAAATGAAAAGAAAGGACACCAACATCCCTGCCTTTGGTCAGGCATTAGAAAAGAAATATTCTCTGAAACTATTACGAGCTGATGTACTTTGGGATATTTCAGTCCATCTGTGGAACTGAAAAAATAGATCCTGCTTGCCCAGATCCAGAGGGAAATGCAGTTATTTCACCCCAATCATTTGGTGAGGAGGTAGAGTTTAAAAGGAACCCAGGTCTGAAACAGACGCTGCTGGTTGTGAGAGCAGTGGATAGGGACAGACAAATACTAATGGTGGCAATTTTCTTTCAGCTTCCCCAAAGCCAAGGTTACACTTTCACTGTTCAGGCAGATCATTCTGTGTTTAGAAAAGACAAGTGATGACACTGGAGCAGGGGAAGGAAGCAGGTTTAAAAATTCAGTACCTGGCTTGCTGTGACAAACAGAAAATGAATTTTCTTCACCCAAGTTATTGTCTTGCTTTCCAAAACTAGTATTCAGATCTGTGACCTCATGATGATGTTTAGTTAACCTAAAAGGAAACATTTAGCTGAAATGTGTTAATGGGTTTTCCCTCACTCAAAACAACTGCTCCTGTGAGCAGTTCAGGGGTTTCAATGCATCAGGTGTTCCTCAACCCAACTGAGGAACTGGTATTACTTTCCTACAAAAGCCCATGCCATGGAGTCTATACAGCTTCCTTTACATATACAGTAAAGATGGGAAAATGATGTCATGCCAAGAAAGCTGCCTCACCAAACAGCAGCTGCTGCCTGAAGGGTATATTTAGAAATTAGAGGACAATTTAGGAAGAGAAGCACACAACATAAGCCAGAACAGTAATGAAAACTAGGGAGAGTGGGAGCTTCTTTTGGATATTGAGCACTCCCAGACAGCATCAGTGAATATTCAGACTGACAAATAGTTTTTCATCCCACCAGGCAATACCCAACACTTATGCAGTACTTTTCATTCATCCATTTCAGATTGCATTGCAAGGAAAGTTAAGTCTTAAAGATAACAATCTGGAGACTGATGCATGGAGCTGAACCCTAAGGCTGCACAAAGGCAGACACTAGGAACAAATGTAGGCCATGGAGTTACATCCATTGTCATGGAGCCTAAGTTTGGACCCTAGTCTTCAGACCTCCAAGCAGCCAGTCTGCCTTGTGCAGGTACAGCCTGTGGGGTTTGCCTGCTCTGTCATTTCAGTAGTGGCAAAGCTTTCAAAGCAGTTGTCTTACATCAGTGATTCATCTTGAGCAATGCACTGACTTTAGCCCATGGACTCCTAGGATTGAGGGTGGCATGCACCTCCAGAAACCAGCCAGCCCAACCTCATGCACACAGTGCAGACAGCCACAGCAGGCTGCTATGGGCTGAATCTTGTCAGCTGCTGAACACACCCAAATATAGAGACACCACAACTCCTCTGGGCAACCTGTGCCAGTGTTCCACCACCCTCACAACAGAAAGGTTCCTTTCTGTGTTTTGATTAGTGTCTCTTGCCTCAAGTCCTGTTCCTGGGCCCTGCTGAGAAAACCCTGACTCAATCCTCTTTAATTCACTCATAGGTACCTACCCACATAGGGAAGATCCTCCTGAATCTTGGTTCTCTGCATCTTTGTCCATATAAAGTATGCTCAAATCCCTTCATCCTCTTTGTGGCCCTGCACTAGACTTAATCCAGCATGTCCATGTGTCTCCTGTACTGGGAAGCCCAGAACTAGACCTAGCATTCCAGATACATTTCACCAGTGCTGAGCAGAGAGAAAGGACCATCTCCTTCAACCTACTGGTGACTGGTCACAGCAAATTTCATCTAACACTTCAGCTTGTGTTTGATCTACCTCAGCATCCACTTACCTAGCCCATACTTCCATATTTCAGCAGCGAGGATTTTATGAGAGACTGTGTCAAAGANCCTTACCATTCTATGATCTTGCAAAAGCCAGAATGACAACATCTACTGCCCTCCCCTCAGTCACCAAGCAATGTAGACCATCCAGTTGATCAAGTATTTTGCCTTCATAAATCCATGCTAACTAAACTCGAATGTCTTCCTGTCCTTACTATCTCTGGAAACTATTTCCATGTTCACCTGCTCCACCACCTTCCCTAGATTCAAGGTGAAGCTGATGAGGCCATAGGTCCCCAGATCCTCCTGAAGCTTTCCTTTCAGTCCTCAGAAACTTTCTCCCATTGTCTCATGCTTGTACTGATACTCAGGGGGTGGCCTCACATCACCCAAATTGTTGTGTATATCCAGCTTGAGGAATTCAATATTCCAGCCCAGACTTCTGCTTTCAAAAGAACCTGCCCAGTGGTTGGTACCTGTCCTTCAACACTTTTAAGCATCTTAAGATCTGCCAGGACTGTGACTGCTATCCCCAAATGATGGTCACTCTCTTCTCCCAGGCAATCAGTGACAGAACAAGAGGACACAGTCTCAAGCTGGGCCAGGGCAGGTTTAGGCTGGATATTAGGAAGAAGTTCTTCACAGAATGAATGATTGGCCATTGGAATGGGCTACTCGGGGAGGTGGTGGAGTCACTGTTCCTGGAGGTGGTCAAAAGGAGGCTGGATGAGGCACTTAGTGCCGTTGTTTAGTTAATTAGAAGGTGTTAGGTTGGACTTGATCTCAAAACTCTTTTCCAACCTGGTTAATTCTGTGATGATTGCATCAAACAACTTGGATTAGCAGTCAGAGGAACAAGAGGAAGCAGAGGAACAGCCAGCTGTAAAGAGATCACACAGCAGATCAGAGCACTGACAGCAGAGACAGCAGCATCTCCTTTTGAAGCAGGGCTAACAGAATCATAGAATGGTAAGGTTGGAAGGGACCTCAAGCATCATCTAGTTCCAAGCCCCTGCCATAGGCAGGGACACCTCCCACTAGTACAGCTCACTCAAGGCCTCCTCCAACCTGGCCTTCAACACCTCCAGGGAGGGAGCAGCCACAACCTCCCTGGGCAACCTGTGCCAGTGCCTCACCACCCTCACTGCAAAGAACTTCCTCCTAACATCCAGCCTAAATATCTCTTCTCCTATGCTCTCAATGTGAGGATTGCAACATCAACATGTACAATCAGTTGCAAGAGCCCCCTTTGGCCAAGTAGCCATTCCAGTTAGAAACACACATCACCTGTTTCCCTACACTTGTTGCAGAGGCAGTTGAGCTGTAGCCTAAGTGGCTTTGTTTGCAACAACCTCTAGGTTGCCTAAGCTGCACCACCAAAAATGAGAGATTTTTTTTTCTCTCAAGTTTTCCAGCTCAGTAGGTAAAATGGACCTAAAACAAACAAAATCCCCCAGCAAAGCACAAGGATACTGAACTTAAACTAGACACCCACAACTACATTTTCAGTAGCTAAGTTATGAAAGAAGACAAAAATAACATTTCAGAAGTGTGAAGGTTGTCACTATAATATTTTTATCTAAAATGAGTCACAAAGCCTGAGAAGTGGGATTTTTTTTTATTCCCTAACAACACTGCAAAAATCTTAGAAGAACCCACACCATGAAGCCACCACCCCACACCAACACAGAAGTTACACAAAGCTTAAACAAGACAATGGTTCTTGCAGCATGTTGAAAGGAATAGGTTCTTGTTACACAAACACAGACAGACAGCTTACTAGACAGGACTAAAACCCAACTCCTCTTAATCCAGAGCAGGAAAGTCATGGGCACCAGGAAAGCATCTGAAAAGGTCACTATGGTAGCTTTCCTAGCCAAAGGTTGAAGCCAAAGTACTAAGAAAACACATTCTTGAATAGCAGGAAGGGGTATGTGAACTCTGAATATGACCTGGAAGAACAGAAAAGTGGGGAAAAGAAGGGACAAAGACCTTCCACCCATTGACCAAGACCACAATTCAGAGTTTGACACCACCAGAGGGTACATCTCCACCTGTATGCTGTATCAGTTGTCAGAAACAGTTCGATACAAGAACCACAGCAATCCTGCATGTATGCAGGAGGTCCTAGGTTAAAACTCCTGATTTATGCCATTCTGGCCCTGTATAGGTCTCCCCCAAAAGCAAACCACCTCTTCCTATGTAGATGTAAGTCATTTTTTTCCCCCTTGACATTTTTGGTATTGTTTGAACAGTATAAATAATTCAGACTAAAATTTTGCTTGGTTTTGTTTTCTTTTTAAAACACAAGGTCAGAGCATACAGTCACAGAAAGCTCTGCCATCAACTCAATAGGGAAAGAATTGTGCTAAGGGTTGATTAAAGTGCAGTTTAGTTGCAATCCTATGACATCCATTTCTAGTCTTGCATCTCTAATCCATGCCTTCAACAGCACTGGTGATACTGCTCCATTCCAAAATCAGGTTCTGCCCAAGTGCCAGTTCTCCAAGGCTTACAGTCTTTTTCTGTTTTTGTAATTGCAGTAAAACTTTAAGAGCCATAAGCAAGTCCATGAGGTTGAGATAGCTTCTGGGACTATCATGGGAAGAATGAATCATCTGCTTTTGACATATAAATGTTTATGATCACTGCTTCTATTCTGCACATACTTTGAGACATGCAGTTTTTACAAGGTTGATATTTAGACAATTCCATAAATTTAGACAGTGCATTACAAACACAATATGCAGTTGTAGCTATAAATAGCAGAGCAGTGGAACACAATTTTCAACTACTTCTTGCTTTCAGTGCACCACGAATGAAATGTATGGCGCATGGAAAGAAACTAGAAGAGAAAACAGTTATTAGGCAACAAAACCTCACCATGTGAGTCTCTGTATTTTAGATGGTGAAATGGGAGGCAAGACTTCTATCACAGAACCAAAACAGAAAAGGAGTCCCAGAGATTTCACACGAACATTTAACCGTGGCTAAAAGACAAGGAGCAGATTCCGAAGTGGGGGTTTTGGTAAGAGATTATTCTCATGGCACGTCTTCAGTGTTAACATGAACAATTAAAACCTGTCCTTGACAAGAAGGGTTTTGACAAACAAATGCACAATGTAATCAAAAGACTAAACTTCTTTCTAAACCTTGGCTGATGCTTTTTTTAGTGCTCACAACACTATGGATGTGACGCACAAATCGATGAAAATAAAAATAAGTCACTGAATGCTGTAGGAGCATCATAACAAAATACATCAAGGAAGACATTCTTTTAGAAGGCCATCTAATAAATTCCCAATACATATCAAAAAAGGTACAAACCAGTAACTCTTGGTAAATTAGCAATATTTTAATAATGTTCTTAATACTAGGAATTTGCTTTAAGAGTTATTTCCTAACAGCAGTTCAAGGTCTAGGGTTTAATACTGGGTAGCTGAGGTCAACCAGCAACTTAGCACTGATGCAAGCAGTTAGCAGCTATTGTATCTTCATTTATTGCTTTTAAAATGCTTCTTGCACCAGTCTGTACCCTCATTTCCATTTGTGTGCTCAACTAATTATTTAGTTCAGAGAAGAGATTTCTTCTGGTACAAGCAGTACTTTTAGAGCCAGGTCAGTTACATCTTCCATTCAGTGCACTGAATTACCATTTCAAAAGTACACCGAAATACTTTTGAACATTCAGACATGTCAGATGAAGAAGATCCACCCTTCTACAACCCCCTCTTAGCTCTGGTGATGGACAGACAAATTTCATAAGGAGATAAAACATTCAGAACTCTGAAGATCAGAAGTACAGGCCTGCATTTACTCTCAGGAAGGTCACACTCAAGTGTCACTGCTGCCTTTCTGCCGTGAGGAAATTAAATGACTCGGAGATGCTCTTTTTGCAAGGAGACTGCCACCTTGGGCAGAACAGATTAGAAAACTGCTTTTAACAGCTCTCAGCATGTACTTTAATGATTATTTTGCTATACTGATGTCTTTCAAAATGCATCAGTCAGGTAGAAAATGTGAGCCTTTGCTTTACTGTCCAAAACAGACATCCTCTACAGTGCTTCTTCACATTGAACTGGCAGGGTTTCCCACGTGTCCTCATCTGCCAAGTGAGCTATCTGTGAAGTCTGATCCACAGGTGCTTTCTCACCCTGGGCTTTTGATAATGCATCTTCTTCTCCTCCTGCTAACTGAAGGTCAGAGCTAGAAGAACAATTAGATCCATCGAGTTTGTCTGTCAAAGATTCTGCTGTAGCTGTAGAGGAGTGCTTAGTCTCTGCTGCAGCTTGGGGCTCTGTTTTCAAGTGAAGTCCAAACACGTTATTTCGGACGAGGTATCGAACACACTGCAAAATCACATTCCTTTCGTGGCGGATGTCCTGGGCCAGTAACTGCAAAGAAAGAAGATAGAATGATGCACATTTCCCTCTATTGCTCTGTGGTTGATAGCAAGATGAATGGCTCCATTCATTTTAAGCATCTCTGAATTTTAATAGTAGTGTCTCTCACACAAGTCATACATAGAGCAGGATGCTCCCTTACCAGACACAGCAGGGGAAAGCCACATTCAGTGCTTTCCCGACTGATTTGGGCTCTGGCACCAAGGCAGGTAGACAAGCTGACAAATCAGATGGTACCTTTAGATAAAGCTGTCAGTCTCAGCTTGCTCAGGTGGAGGAGAACATCACTGAGTATGGCCAAAGACTAGGCATTTCCCCACAGGTATCTGACTATATACCAGATAATGATGTTCTCATATCATGGACTATAATAGGCCATTATAATGGGCCATGCATTCCAGTGCATCAGGATAGCAAGTCCATTAGCATCTTTCCAGGTCATAGAATGATAAGGTTGGAAGGGACCTCAAGGATCATCTAGTTCCAACCCCCTGCCATAGGCAGGGACACTTCCCACTAGTACAGCTCACTCAAGGCCTCGTCCAACCTGGACGAGTGGTTTCCAGTGTTCTGACAGCTTCTCAGTATGTGGGACTTCACCTTAACTTTTTCCAGAGTCCTCACTGCTCTGGCCAACTTTGAAGAGCAAGAGATAGAGACAACTGCATGCTTTGGGAGCTACACAAAGGGCAAACACTTCCTTTTCAGCCACAAAGAGATTTAATTCTTGGCAGCGATGGCAGTATGTGCTAAAAGGAATAACAAGGAACTCCTCCCACATCTGCAGCTTGGGATGTGCCTTATCAGTTATCTCTTGCCTAAACATCCTGTGCTGTTTCAGACCCTTGATGTCAGTGGCACCCTGGCTTTCTCCTGTGTTCTTCCCACAGCAAGCTTTCCCCATGCTTTATGCTGGCTACTCACAGACTCACATGGATGGTCTGCTTATCTGATACTGTTTTTGAGTATTAAATACCATAAAAGCTTGCAAGTTCTGTTCATACTAAGGAAAGTCACCAAGCTTCCAAATAGGATGCTTTGCACTGTTACTGAGAATAGAATCATAACACCTTGGACTCATCCCTACAAACTTCTTTTTACTCTTCTGAGACACCCACCTGCTCCTCAAGATACCAGTACTGTCACTTCCTTGGATTAATCTGAACAGTCTTACAGAAAAGAATCCATGCACCTGCAAGCTGCACCTCAACACCGCCCTATAGGTTTTTAACTCACCAACACCCTTATCATAGAATCACAGAATGGTAAGGTCAGAAGAGACCCTCAAGGATCATCTAGTTCCAACCCCCTGCCATAGGCAGGGACACCTCCCAGGTCACTCAAGGCCTCCTCCAACCTGGTCTTGAACACCTCCAGGGAGGGAGCAGCCACAATCTAAACGGGCAATCTGTGCCAGTGTCTCACCACCCTCGCTGTAAAGAACTTCCTCCTAACATCCAGTCTAAATCTCTCCTCTGCCACTTTAAACTCATTGCCCCTTGTCCTGTCATTGCTAGACCTTGTCAATAGTCCCTCCCCAGCCTTCCTGTAGGCTCCCTTCAGATACTGGAAGGCTACTCTAAGGTCTCCTCAAAGCCTTCTCTTCTCCAGGCTGAAGAGCCCCAACTCTCTAAGCCTGTCCTCACAGCAGAGCTGCTGCAGCCCTCTCAGCATCTTCGTGGCCTCCTCTGGACCCGCTCCAACAGTTCCATGTCCTTCCTGTGCTGGGGGCTCCAGAACTGCACACAGGACTCCAGGTGGGGTCTGAGGAGAGCAGAGCAAAGGGGCAGAATCCCCTCCCTTGCCCTGCTGCCCACACTGCTCTTGCTGCAGCCCAGCACTCGGTTGCTGTCTGGGCTGCACTCACACTGCAGGCTCATGTTGAGCTTTTCATCACCCCAGACCCCCAGGTCCTTTTCCTCAGGGCTGCTCTCCAGCTCTCCTGTCTTAAGACAGGACTTTTTCTAACAGATTGCTCTAACTTCCCACAGGGAAGAGGAGAGCCATTCATAAATAGTGCTACTCTTGCACAGAAGGCATTACTTTAGCACTAGAAAGGTTACCATTTCCAGCAGAGTTGGCCGTCGCTTCGGAAGGAGCGGTAATGTTTTCTTGCCCCGCTTATCAGGCCCTCTGCGGGGACGCGCCTTTGAATTCGAGCTTCTTAACGTCTTGCCTCTACCTTCTGGATGCTTTTGATTCACGTTTTGACTTTGAGGAACATTCTGAGCAGTTTGAGGTGTATTTCTGAGCACAGTCTGGTCTTTCTCAGCTTTTGCTGCAGTCTTGACAGGGATTTCTTAAAGAAAAAGAACACACTTTCATCTCAGACTTAAAAGCTTCTTTAACATGCTTATATCCCCATGCACTGGCAGTTCATTAGTACTGTTCTTCCTCACATAACCTGATGTGAAGGTGTTCAAGGTTTGCTTGGAGGAAGGGAAGGCTTTGTTTGGGTTAGGTATTCTTTTAAAATATAAAAGAATAAACTCTAAATATTCAAATAAAGGAAAACAAGGTATCCAAATTCTGCAATGCAACAAGAAAAATAGAAGTAGCAAGCCCTGAATGAGGCTTTCCAATCTCTGCCTTATTACTACTTGGAATGTACATTGCTTCCACTTCACAACACTGCTGGCTGCACATCTGGTTGCTGAGAAAATTATGGTAACTGGGGAATAGGACTCCCGAGTCCAATCCCCCCTACCTTCTAGATGCTCTCTGGCCTTGAGTAGGCCACCTAGGGCAAATAATGCCTAGTAACTATCTGCAAAAAACAAGGAGCATCAGCAGTTCTCTACCATACAACAATGCTTATAGAGAAGCACAAAATTCAGGTACTAGAGAGTTCAAATGTTACTGCAACNAACTAGAGAGAAAAAAATGCTTGGGAAATTTGATGGCACACACCCTAATCAAATACATTTTATGCCCTTCCCTTCAATCCAGAACATGCTGCTGAAAAAAGGAGAACAAAAAGGGGAAAAAAAATGACCCAGTCTTTCAAGAAACTCTTTCTGAGGTTTTTTACAGGGCTGACAGGGGGGAAGGGCATTAGATGCAGCACATGCCAAGCAGACAAGGCCATCCCTGTGCACCAGCTGTCTGTACAACTGCTGTTCTGTCCTGGTGCTGCTCTGAGTGCAGTAACTATCACCATACTGGGAACATGTAATGGCTCACCCAGTAACCCTGTTCAGTGCTAAAACTGGGAAGAGGGAGGAATGAGGAAACAAGAGGAGCAGAATAATGGCATACCCTTTTACTCTTCCCAGCCTGTCTTCATGCACAGCTTGAACCAGTACTAGCATGCACTGCCACTGAAAGCAAACTGTCAAGGATCTGTACACAGACCACAAAGCCATCCCTCTGCATAACCTTTAACAAGCTGCTTTCTTTACTTGTGTAAGCCTAAAAACCAACATGTACAAGATGGTTCTGAATTGCAGCACTGGTAGACATGCCAGAAATCAAAAAGCATTTCCACAGCCAAGTGTTTTGGAGATACAGGCACTAAACTGTCACTACTTAATTAACATCTTTGCTAAATGTAAGCCACAGCTTACATGCTGTATTTTCTCCTGCAACACCTTTGGCTTCTCTTAAATTTCTGTTCTCAAGAAATTCTAATTACTATATATGCTCTGACTGATTACCTGCAATGCAGCAGTTGGAGACACAGCTGCAAAAAGCTACCACTTGGCTATTGCCCTCATAAATGCTGTACTTAAGTACAGAAGGGCTGGAAAATGGGAGATGGCAAAGGACCAAATACGGGAGAGGTAAAGGCCATTACCCTGCCCGAAGAAAGGTAATTTGCGATCAGGTTCTACCATTGCATGCAGTACACAGTAGCTCAGTGATAGAATCATAGAATCATAGAATGGTAAGGTTGGAAGGATCATCTAGTTCCAACCCCTTGCCACAGGCAGGGACACCTCCCACTAGTACAGCTCACTCAAGGCCTCCTCCAACCTGGCCTTCAACACCTCCAGGGAGGGAGCAGCTACAACCTCCCTGGGCAACCTGTGCCAGTGTCTCACCATCCTCACTGCAAAGAACTTCCTCCTAACATCCAGTCTAAATCTCCCCTCTGACAGTTTAAACCCATTGCCCCTTATCTTGTCATTGCAAGACCTTATAAATAGTCCCTCCCCAGCCTTCTTGTAGGCCCCCTTCAGATATTGGAAGGCTACTCTAAGGTCTCCTCAAAGCCTTCTCTTCTCCAGGTTGCAGAGCCCCAACTCTTGTAGCCTCTCCTCATAGCAGAGCTGCTGCAGCCCTCTGCTCATTTTCATGGCCTCCTCTGGACCCACTCCAACACTTCCATGTCCTTCCTGTGCTGGGGGCTCCAGAACTGCACACAGTACTCCAGGTGGGGTGTAGAAGGAGAGAGAAGGGCAGAGGACATACTCCCACGTACCTTCAGGCTCGCTGTCAGATGCACTGCCATAGTTGGCTGATAATGCAGTCAGGGCAGAGGTGACCTGCCTGGGAATAACAGTCAATCCCAGCTTCCCATCTTCAGATGCTGCTTCATCCTTGTCAGATTCTGCATGGAGAGAAAAGGCAAGAGGGTTTTTTCCCAACACTCCTGGCAAATCAACAGCCAGTCTTGCTGTTAAATCCACATCTCACAACTATGTAAGCCCAGTGCTGGGCATCACTGCTCAGCATCATGGACTGACAGAAAAAACACACATTTGCCTACCCTCTACAGACATTCAGTGGCAAAGTCATCTCACTATTGGTTTACAGGAGCAAAAATCTTTCCTGAACAAGAGTTTGGGCTTTCTGGTTCTTTCTTCACATACCAACCATAATTACAGGTTTTATTATCAAGTGTAGGTAAAGAGAGAGAAAGGATTTCGTATGTTTTGAAGTCTTGCTGGATTTAGGGGGTGTAGAGAAGGATTCAAAATGCAGTCAGAGGAACGCACACATAAAAAAAAGGGCAACTCAGACTTATTCAAAATGAGAACATAAGAGAAAGGAAATTTTTGGATAGTAAAAAAGTTCATAGGGAGAATCAAGGCTACAACTCAGATGATCAGTTTTCATAAGTACTTCAGACTGGTCAATACTTAAATCCCTGCACAACATTACAGACATGCACAAGCAAGGTATTACAGTCTCAAATCACCTCAAAAGAGAATACTGGGAAGACAGGACCAAGTGGACAAAAAAAATGCTGAAATTAAGGATACTAGGAAAACAGAGCCCTACCAGAAAGATTCCCCACCCCCCCAAAAAAAAAAAGGAAAAAAAAAAAAAAGAGGCAAAATTGTGATGACTTTAGTTTGAAACAAAGGAAGGCATTGCAGAGAGATCTGGACAAGTCAGATTGGTGGGCTGAGGCCAATGGAATGAGGTTTAACAAGACCAAGTGCTGGGTCCTGCACTTTGGTCACAACCCTGGGGAAGAGTGGCTGGGAAAGCATGGTGGAAAAGGATCTGGGGATGCTAGCAGACAGCCAGCTGAACATAAGCCAGCAGTATGACCAGCTGGCCAAGCAGGCCAATGGTATCCTGGTCTGTATCAAGAACAGTGCATGTGGCAGGAGCAGGGATGTGATTGTGCCCCTGTACTGAGCCCTGGTGTGGCCACAGCTTGAACACTGTTCAATTCTGGGCACCACAGTAAAGACATTGAGGTCCTAGAGTGTGTCCAGAGAAGAGCAATGAGGCTGGTGAGAAGGTTGGAGCGGCTAAGGAAACTTGGGTTGTTTAGCGTGGAGAACAGAAGGCTAAAGGGAGATCTTATGGCTCTCCACAGCTACCTGAAAGCACGTTGGAGTGAGGCTGGTGTTGGTCTCCCAAGTAACTAGCAACAGAATGAGAAGAAATGGGCGTAAGTTGTGCCAGGGGAGGTTTAGATTTGGTAACAGGAAAAATTTCTTTACTGAAAGAATGGTTGGGCATTGGAACAGACTGCCCAGGGAGGTGATTCACCANTGAGCTGTGCTAGTGGGAGGTGTCCCTGCCTATGGCAGAGGGTTGGAACTAGATGATGCTTGAGGTCTCTTCCAACCTTACCATTCTATGATTCTATGATGGAGTCGCCATCTCTGGAGGTGTTCATGAAGCATGATAGATGTGGCACTTCAGGATATAGTTTAGTAGTCATAGCAGTTGGGTTACTGTTGGACTTGATCTTAAAGGTCTTTTGCAACCTTAATGATTCTGTATTTCTATGACCTATAGGCACTAAAATGTTGGAAATATTCTCAGGTAAACAGTGCTAGAACTAGCAGGAAAACTAGGAAATGCTTTTCAGTAATACATCTGCATACAAGTTGCATGTATACACACAGAGAACATGAGAAACATCATGAGAAAATAGCCTGGTAAGACTTCTACCAAGAGACCAATTGCAGTCTTATTTTCACAAAGAAAAAGTTTTGCTCTCTCACAGCCCCTGTCTATCTAAGCCTACTCCACAAGAAAGCCACCTCCCACTTCTTAAGAA
Organism: Ramphastos sulfuratus; assembly: GCA_013399055.1. Lineage (NCBI taxonomy): Eukaryota > Metazoa > Chordata > Aves > Piciformes > Ramphastidae > Ramphastos > Ramphastos sulfuratus. Next base: position 51,326 of record WBNM01024471.1, on the reverse strand, counting down.
AATTTAACTGCAATAAACACTTTTGAGATCTTTATTTTGAAATTAAAAAAAACTCTCCAAGTTTCTTTATTCTCTTTTTCATATAGTAAAAACAATTGGCAATTTGATTCATTTGTGTTCATGCTGTCAAAAGGACAACTTTTAGATAAAGACACAGGTATTTATCTAAACTGTCTACCTGCCTCTTTTTACTTTAAAGACTTTTGAGAAAAGTTGATTCTCACTGATCTAGTAATCACAACAAGCAATTACATTGGAAGCTCATCCTAAACACGAGCAGTGCATTTTAATAATGGAGAGTAAATAGCACCTGCATGCATTTACTTCAAATTACTTTGCTCCCTTGTTGTATTTTTCTATCTCATCCAAAACACTGAGTACATACTGTGTGTGCATTTCATTTTATTTTCTTTAAAGAATCGCTTTTAATTTGCTTTTTAGCAAAGTTGCCCAGGGAGGTTGTGGCTGCTCCGTCCCTGGAGGTGTTCAAGGCCAGATTGGAGGAGGCCTTGAGTGAGCTGTACTAGTGGGAGGTGTCCCTGCCTATGGCAGGGGGTTGGAACTAGATGATCCTTGAGGTCCCTTCCAACCTTACCATTCTATGATTCTATGATTTTAGCTAATTAGGAAAACACATTTACTGGAATACATTTTCTCTTTGACAGTAACACCTTTGGAAGAATACAACTGACTTGTTTCTGGTCAGTAGATCTCACAAAACTTTACACCTGACAGGCTCATCATCTTACCTTGTTTCTGCTTATAAATCAAGAGGAAAAAAAAAAAAAAAAAAAAAAATCAATCAGTTTTCTCACCTCCCATTCAGTTTCTTGACTTTGAAGGAACAAGTCACTAAATAGAGCTTCAGTGAATGCAATAGGCAAAAAAATACATTCCCTCTAGTGAAAGGGTTGGTGCTGTTAAAAAGGTTTAAATACTCCAACAAAATGTACCTGTACAGTAATATTATAGATTTCAGTTGGATAGTTCTTAAAAAAATAAAGTAATAAAACCTTAGTTATCCTATGTTTCACAGAATCACAGGGGCTGGAAAGGACCTCAAAAGATCATCTAGTCCAACCCTCCTGCCAGAGGAGCATCACCTACACCAGATCACACAGAAACATGTCCAAGCAGGTTTTGAGTATCTCCAGAGAGGGAGACTCCACAACCTCCCCCAGACAGCCTGTTCCAGTGTTCTGACACTCTCACGGTGAAAAATTCCTCCTCATGTTTACATAAAACTTCCTATGCCTCAACTTCCACTCACTGCCCCTTGTCCTGTCATTGAGCATCACTGAGCAGAGCCTGGCTCCATCCTCCTGGCACTCACCCTTTACATACTTAAAAACATTAATGAGGCCACCTCTCAGTCTCCTCCAAGCTCAAGAGCCCCAGCTCCCTCAGTCTCTCCTCATAAGAGAGATGTTCCATTCCCTTAACCATCTTTGTGGCTCTGTGCTGGACTCTCTCAAGCAGTTCACTAGCAGCTTGCTATTATTTGTTATGACTACATTTCTCAGCAGTACAAAAATCTACAACTGGCTTTAATAATGTGTAATAAGCACAAACCACATTCCTATTCTACCTAGTCTAACAGAAGTTACTAGCTGTAGTTTGGTATAATTAGACTTTTTATCATTAAAGTAAAACACATATGCTGCAGGGAAACACAGTTATACTTCAGTATACTTAAAATTTCCCAACATGCAGAGATTAGTGGAATAAACAAATTGCATAGGGATGCTGAGTTCTTGTTCCCACTAATTGAAGATTATGTTTTCAAAAGGGATAACTCAGCATCAGATGTCTTTCCAGGGGATGCATTCTAGCCTTGTTGCTAAAAATAGCTAGAGTACAAGTCAGTTTACATGCCATGTTCTAAGAGCACTGCATCACTGCTGACTATATTGTAAATAGCAATATAAACTCTCCTGATACACCAGCCAGCATGTGGAAACAAGACATACCAACAAAGAAAAAACCCTAAACAAGCAATATTTCAGAACACACATATGGAGACTATTGAGAGCAAATTAGATTAAATGGCAAAAGAATAGAATTAAAATGCTGACATATTAAGCAATTCACTTAATCCATAAAAGCAAATTCATGTGTTTTCACATTCCTAATGTTGTTTTCAAAGCCACAAACATGCATTTAACAGTCTTTAAAAATAATCTGATTTAAGTGCTTTATTCTTCTTCTGACTTTATAAATATTTTCTTAATGTACATCAGTTTAGCAACCTGAATTTGTGCATGTCTTTTAGACTGTTGCACAGTATTTATGTCAGAACATGTAACAGTGCATGGAAGTTTTGTGGCAGCACTTCCAAAACCTTGACTANATTCTATGATTCTGTGAATACTGTAAAGCCTTGCATCGATGCATAAATAATCTACTATAAGAAACTTTCCCATTTTAAATATGTGGAGTTATCCCTCTTTCAGTCAAGGACAGAGTTTACACACTTTTGGAAATCCAGTTCTCCCCAGGAGTTGCCAGTTACACAACACATCAGTAATTGCTTCAGCAGTACTACTCATAGAATCATAGAATGTAATGTTGGAAGGGACCTCAAAGATCATCTAGTTCCAATCCTCTGCCATAGGCAGGGACACCTCCCACTAGTACAAGTATTCCAAATAAAGGCTCTCCAAGTTCCTTCACCTTACCAGCATCACTGTTTGCCAGAAGACTGAGAGGGTCTACATCCTTCGTCAACGGCTGAGCTTCTGAAGCATGCTGCTTTTCCTGGTCCTTTTCACAGATGCCATTTTCTGATCCATTGGCTTGATCCTGAGTTCTAGGTACATTATAATCATCACCATTCTTTCTAAATTTCTTACGAAATGGGTGTCTTTGTCTTCTCCCATGTCTTCCTTGTTGCCCAAAGTGGTCTCCGCTTCCTGGAGGTTTCCACATCCCTTTCATTTTGCTGGAGAAGATAAATGCAAAAATGACAAGCTAGAAGAGTAAAATCAATTGATGTAATCAGGCAGCTCAGGCACACAAGTAAGGTTCAGTAACACAGCACAATGCCAGGACTTACTCCAGCTCAGCTAACATGTGGTGACAGACCAGACAGGCACTCACAGCTCATCTCATTGGCAGGGCAATGTGACAGAGATGGAACTTAAATGAATGGTTTCAAGTTCACGACTTTTATCTTTTAACAAGGGCTAAGCAGGTTATTTGATGATCTACAGCATGGAAACACTGTTTTAATTTCATATTACAAAGTCAACAAATACTCCTTTTACTTAAGCAATTAAGTCATTCAAAACAGAAGGAACATGGAATTAAACAGCATCTATTATAACCCACTTCCACTGCTGGAATCTTTTTTTCCTCATTACAGTTAAAATAAGGATCTTGTTGCACTAAATCCATTCAGCCTCACAATGACTGCCTACTCCTGCCTCCAACTAACAAATCAGTCATCTTTTTCACTCTGATGGAAAAGGAATAAAGGAAACATCTATCAGGACAACAGACCTTTTTAAATCTTGAAACAAAATAGCAAGTCCTAAAATACAGAAAGAGCACATCGTGCTGTTTCCACTCATCTTCCATGGTTCCACAATCTTCCAGGTTATTCTATAAACACAAGGCATGTTTATAGGAAGGTACACAGTACCTGGAAAGTTTAATGAACTCTCACAGTTTAGAAATACAAAAAAACAGGTGTGACCTAGACAGAAAAGCAAATCTAGAAGAGTCAACCTAAGCTTCCTGAAAATACTAATTATCAAACTACAGAAATTTCATTCCAGTATCAAAAGAGTGGCTACAAAGATGGAGATTCCCTTTTTACAAGGAGTCACATAGAAAAGGTATGGGGTAATGGTGTAATGGAGAAGAGGAAATTTTTTCCACAAGGACAATCAGCCATTGGCATAACCTTCCCAGGAAAGTGATGGATTCCTCAAAGTTAGACACCTTTAAGATTCAGCTAGACAGAATGCTGGGACATCTTGTCCATACCATACTTTTCCCAAAAAAGACTGGACCAGATGATCCTTAAGGTCCCTTCCAACTTGATATTCTATGATTAAGTCAGTAAAATAAGACTGCAGTTAACCATCAGCACTTTGCAACCACAAACGACATACCACTCTGAATAAGCCTCATGGCTTGTTATGCTCAGTGCTCTTTCTCAGTCTCACCTACAGGATGGAAGAAGTTCTGTTATCCCTAGTCAACAGTGTAATATCACATTTGAGCAAGACCCTTCTAAAATTTCTACCTGGGTCAAGAGTCATTCATCTGCCAGCAGAGTCTCATAGATGTATTTCTGACCAGGTAACTTGTTGCTGACAAGCAGCCAGTGGAATATGGGAGCAAACAAATAAAGAATATAAAAGCAGGGCAAATGATCACCTTTCCCCTCCTCTNCATGTTGAGCTTTTCATCACCCCAGACCCCCAGGTCCTTTTCCTCAGGGCTGCTCTCCAGCCATTCACCACCCATTTCCACTTAAAGACCTTCTCCAACTAGAGACACTCCAAAGGCATTAACGGTTTTGTGTCTCATGCTGTGGGATGCTGTGTACATGTCTGACATCCCTGAAATTTTAAAGCAAAGTGTTAAAATTCTGTGAAAATTTATCTGTTTTGACTCATTTTCATTCTGATGTCCAAAATGGTCATTTGGTACCTTCATCCTTCTTAAGTTACAAGAAACAGTGTACAACTGCATTCTGTACACCTCTTCCCACCTATACGACTTTCCCTGATCTCCATCATACAGCCCTTCCAAGCCACCCACTTCTTCACTTCTACAAAAACATTCCCATTACCAACATTCCTTTCTTCCACATCTTTCCAGTCTAATTCACCCTTCTTGAGAGGAGATCAGCATCTACAATAGCATTAAAAATGGCTTTTACATTGCAACAACACACATTTAATTCTCCATTTATTTCATGACTGATTGCTCAGCCCCAATAACATCATCCACCATAACGCTCCTGCAGACAAGAAGCAAGCCACCGCCTTCCTGTGCTGCAGCCTCTAATCCACAAAAGGCTAATATTAGCTCCCATAATTCAGCTCTGTCTAGACAGAGAACTGCATTTCTGAACTTGTACAACCAGGCTCCAAATTGTTGTTGTAGAACCTAAAAAATACTGAGTGAATACAGTCCTTGACCAAAGGTTAAAAGCAACATTCTCATTTCCCTGGGGCCTCAAACAGGCAGAAAGAAACACCAAGGTCACAAGAACATCCCAACGAATGTCAGCCTGGCATCTGCCTTCCCCTTGTGACAGATATACTACTCTCCACTTCCTGTTCAAAGAACCATGCCCTATTAATCAGCTGTTGCAAGACACCAGACAGACTACCAAAGTGATCCTTCTGCATCTCTAATCTCACACATGAGGATGCTGAGAATAAGCAGTTGTAAAGTACTTCAGAGAACCACAAATGGAAAGTGCCATAGGAGTGTTAAGTATCTAATCCTTTCTAAACCTTACTTAGCTATATGCTTTAATAGTGCAGCTTGCAGAGAACAAGCTGTATTCTATTTTTGCCTCATGCATCAGTAAACTTGCAAGATAAGCACCAACTCCAGAATTTTTACTGTTGATATACAAAGCAGAAAGGACAGCTGTTTGGACAGTTCATCATGTCTATACTGCTAGCTGCTCAGAGGAAGGAGAGGGGAGGGAAAAAAGAGCTTTCTAAAAATCAACCAGAGGTAAAGGTCACAGAGTAAAAAGCAAGCAACCTATGATTTTGAGGGTTTTTATCCCAAACAATTTTCCAGATATAAGAGTACTAACAAATGTAACAGTATGGAATTGCTGTTAGACATTTAAGACTAATGCATCTGACTCAACCACAAGAGCTACCAAATAAACCTGTAGACACCACTTTGTTACTGGGACATGCAAAAGTTATCTCTGCTCATTAAGAATCTCCAAACACAGCATTACACATGCTTGCAGTTTTAATGTCAGCACCTAGATTTGGTTCCTTGGGTCTAAAGCACTTCCACAACTTTATATCCTTTGAGGAAGTGGACTTCAAATTTTATAAACCTTTCCTTCCAAAGTCATGAAAGGCAACCAGATGGAGGGGGTAAGAGTTGGGTCTTCTGAAGCATATGCTGCACTAATGTAATTTGCACTGTCACCATTTAACATGTGAATCCCTGTGATGCACTAATTCAACTGCTTTACCATAGTGCAAGTTTTATTTTGTTTGGTGTCATCCCCTATCAAAAGAAGAAACAAAACAGCCAAAATCCCAGAACAACTAGGCAAGCTCCAGCTTCAGTTCCATGCAGCAGCAAATGGTATTTAGCAAGAGCCTCTCAATATTGAGCCTGCTCCTTCCTTCCACTTCACTCTTGACAGTTTAAGTGTAATCATTGTAACACTTTTTAAAGAGCCTTCCTATACAGCCTGAAGTAGAGCTAATGAAGTTAGCTGGTTCCACAAAACACTGACACTAAGGGGAAGAGAAAAGAATAAAACTATACTGAAAAGCAATTCACATTATAAGGGAGAGAACGACTAAAAATCCAAGAGGAGTAGGTTACTAGGCACAGAACAAAGGCAGTAAATAAAGATGGTGTAGGGTAGAAGCAAGAAGAAGCACTACTTAAAGCTATGAAAATAAAGTTACATTTTTCTCCTCTCTTCACTTGATTATTGATTTACACTGAAAGCAAGAAGCCAAATCCTCTCATAAAATCTCTTGGACATCTTCAGGCACGAAGGATTAGACTATGTGGATTCATTATATTGCATCACTTCCATCATCATTATTTCTTTTTCTGAGACCAAAGTTACACTGCTCTAATAAACAGCCAGTAGAACATGGTTTTCTCAAACAAGCCAGAACGCAGAATTCAGCAAGAACATCAGATTTCTAAGACAATTATTGCAGGAACTGGCTGGAGGGCTGAGCCCAGAGAGTGGTGGTGAATGGTGCCACATCCAGCTGGAGGCCGCTCACTAGCGGTGTCCCCCAGGGATCAGTACTGGGCCCCATCCTCTTTAACATCTTCATTGATGATCTGGACGAGGGCATCGAGACAGTCATCAGCAAGTTTGCAGATGACACCAAGCTGGGGGCAGATGTTGGTGGGTTGGAGGGCAGAAGGGCTCTGCAGCGGGACCTCGAGCGCCTGGACAGATGGGCAGAGTCCAAGGGGATGGCTTTCAACAAATCCAAGTGCTGGGGGCTGCACTTTGGCCACAACAACCCCATGCAGAGCTACAGGCTGGGGTCGGAGTGGCTGGAGAGCAGCCAAACAGAAAGGGATCTGGGGGTGTTGATTGACACCCGCCTAAACATGAGCCAGCAGTGTGCCCAGGTGGCCAAGAAGGCCAATGGCATCCTGGCCTGCATCAGGAATAGTGTGGCCAGCAGGAGCAGGGAGGTCATTCTCCCCCTGTACTCTGCACTGGTTAGGCCACACCTTGAGTACTGTGTCCAGTTCTGGGCCCCTCAATTTAAGAAGGACATTGAGGTGCTTGAGCGTGTCCAGAGAAGGGCAACGAGGCTGGTGAGAGGCCTCGAGCACAAGCCCTATGAGGAGAGGCTGAGGGAGCTGGGATTGTTTAGCCTGGAGAAGAGGAGGCTCAGGGGAGACCTTATTGCTGTCTACAACTACCTGAAGGGTGGTTGTGGCCAGCAGGAGGTTGCTTTCTTCTCTCAGGCAACCAGCACCAGAACAAGAGGACACAGTCTCAAGCTGTGCCAGGGGAAGTTTAGGCTGGAGGTGAGGAGAAAGTTCTTCACTGAGAGAGTCATTCCCCACTGGAATGGGCTGCCCAGGGAGGTGGTGGAGTCACCGTCCCTGGAGGTGTTCAAGGCACGTTTGGACGTGGCACTTGGTGCCATGGTCTAGTCTTGAGGTCTGTGGTAATGGGTTGGACTTGATGATCTTTGAGGTCTCTTCCAACCTTGCTTATACTGTGATACTGTGTAATTTAACTGAACTATGAAGCACTGTAAACAGAAGAACACTACATCTGCAATTGGTCAAATGACCTATCCTCTCATGTGTACAGTGGAAGAAGCTAAGTGCTGCAGAGTGTATTTCTGAACTCATGAGGAGGAAAGTAACAAGATTGTTTCACAATGCTTACCCAAACTGCTGGGTAGTCAGCACTTCACCCCTTTCTTCCTTCTGTATCTGCACCGCCTTCTTTCTTTCAATGTTGGCCAATGTAGGAAAATTTCTAGAAGAAAAGAAAAAAAAAATTCACTAGCTCTTAAATGATTCACTGTACTTTGTCAATTCCCCCTTTACTAAATCAGCACCCTCTAGAAAAGGTGGTAATTTCTTTAAAACATTTCATAGGACTCTTAACAGACTCTTTCCCTCTCAAAAAGGCATTGGTGAGGAAAAAAAAAAACCCACACCAAACACAAATGCACTTAGATTTACATATTGAGATAAAAAAAAATTAAAAAAAATCTATTAAATTGACATCATTAGACTCACCAAACAATCAAACAAGCTACTGACAGAACAGTTCAGATACACATATGGACCCTCTGCCTGCCCCTACTCACAACAGCATGATTTAGTCCTGCATTTCATTTTTATGGTGCTTCAACTGGAGTATTTCAATGACCTGAAAAGGTGCACCAAGCATTTAGCAAACCTATAGCTGAGTTCTCATAATAAAAAAAATTTTTTAATTCTTAAGAATGGCTTCTGGGTGAGAGGGGAAAAAGCACTTCAAGTTTCCTCTCGAGCAATATTCAGTTATTGTGCTTGCACACTGATCTCTAGTTCACCAAAATTACTGCCCCTTTTCATACCAGCTTCAAGAAAAATTGCTAAGTCATGCGGATCTACTGTTATAACCATCTCCCAAACCATTCTTCTCTTCCATTCCCCACCCCCCTCTCCATCCCCCTCCCTGAGGACAAAAGCCACACTGGTTCCAACATGCAAAGACTGCTGCAAATTACTGACAGAGCCTCAAAATGGCTACGCTTGCTGCTCTGTAAATGTTCATTAGCTAAATTCCAGAGCTTTGAGATAAAGGTGGTCAGTAAGAAACACAAGCACACCCTCATCAGCTTCTGGATAGAAATGCAAAGTATAAATGTTTGATAAGTCTATTAAAATGGAGTAATGAGAAACTTTGAATAGCTACTCACTATAAATAGCTATAAAAAAGGACACTTCTCTTTAAATATTTAACCATGTCACATGTATCTTCCCCGTTTTACAACATGAATGTTGATTGTCTCACAGATGAAGGACAGCTTCAGCCACACACCAAGGGGAAAAGATGAGAAGTATTTCCTATGAGACACACTTAAGCATACTACAAACTTCTCTCCTTTCACAGGATTTGAACGTGAGCTTGTCAACATCTATTTTCAGTGGATTTCTCCCAAACATCCACTACACAGCTCAAATGATATGGTGTTTTATCTCTGCTCTTTCTGGTTAGGTACATCTTTTTCATCCATGTTATAACACTTGCAGCAGAAAGCAAGCATGCAATGAGTTCTTTTATCTCAAGAGCTTCCCATTGATAGAGACCCTTGTAACTTGACACCTCTCCATATTTTTAGGATAAGGTATTTTTCTCTGCACAAGTAAGGTTTGTGGGAGAAGACAGCTATAAAATATGCTCAAAAGGAGCCTCAAGCTTGTCTCACAAATTAATTTTAAGACATAAGGGAAGACCCTTAATTCTGAAGCAACAGTGTCTCCATAGTGCTCCGGAACTTGCACTGATTAAAGACATATTCAGATAGGCTCTCACAAGACAATCTGAGACACAACTGCCTCCCACTTTCATTCTCATGAGTTACCACTCCCTCCACAGAGCCACCATAATTCACTCCATGAATGCTTTCAGTTCTGTTAATTGCTAAGACAGATCTATGAGGGCAGGCTACAAGAGTTGGGGCTCTGCAGCCTGGAGAAGGCTTCCAGGAGACCTTAGAGTAGCCTTCCAGTATCTGAAGGGGGCCTACAGGAAGGCTGGGGAGGGACTATTGACAAGGTCTTGCAATGACAGGACAAGGGGCAATGGGTTTGAACTGGCAGAGGGGAGATTTAGACTGGATGCTAGAAGGAAGTTCTTTGCAGTGAGGGTGGTGAGACACTGGAACAGGTTGCCCAGGGAGGCTGTGGCTGCTCCCTCCTTGGAGGTGTTCAAGGCCAGGCTGGATGAGGCCTTGAGTGAGCTGTACTAGTGGGAGGTGTCCCTGCCTATGGCAGGGGGTTGGAACTAGATGATCCTTGAGGTCCCTTCCAACCTTACCATTCTATGATATCTCCCAAATCAGTCATCCAGCTGACACTAGCAGTAAATAACAGCTAAAGACAGCTCAAGCCCTACCTCCAGGTACACCTGCAAAAGTACATCTGAAAGGACTTGTAGTGGCTGTGTTTGTTTTCTCCAGCTTCTCAAACATTAAATTGCATTTTACTCGGTGCCTTTACCTTGATTAGAAAATATACCTGCTTTGACAACACACTTGTGGTGTTTCACATCATTCATGATGTGCAAATGGGCATCTATTCCTAAGAACTTGGTGGGCAGTAAGCTCTAGACATTCAAGGTCACAGGTCACTGGCCTTGGTGCAAGGTAGACTGGGTTCACTCCTCCCCACTGCTCCGCTGTGATGAAAAGGCTGCTCCAAGCCCACCAGTGGGTCCTGCTGGGATGACCTGGCCAAGTCAACTCCAGTTCTCCCTGGAAGTGGACCAAATAGGTGTGGACCAAAGTTACCCACCCCAATACATCAGCCCCAATGCAACTCCCCAACTCATCAGGTCCACAACCTCAGCACAAGGTCTGTGTGCCTCCCAGCATCAGGTAGATCTATCCATGGAGGCAGCAAAATTCAGTTGAACCTTAAGGGTAGGCAGATATCTACAATGGAAACACTGTGGCAGACTTTACAAAATTCACTGTCTAAAGACAGCCATAAAGTACTCAAAAGAGGTCAAATAAAGAAAAATACTTCTGTTTTTAAACACATACACAAAATGTTTATTCAAGAGAGCAGGAAGACTGATCCTGAACAGAGGCATGACAATGCAGAAGGGAAACCTAGACTGATTCTCTCCACATAAAAAGCCCTAAAAATCTGATGAGTTGACTTGGGTTTGAATCCTTTTCAGAAAGCATGACCTCCTCCTCCTCTTTGTAAGTTTTTGTTAAATGAGGATCCTAAAACATTACCTACAAACACTACTGAAGTAGTAGTCGTGCAGCACTTAGGTCCCCCAACCAGTTTGTCAGAGCTTTAGTATCAACAACTTCATCAGTCACCACAAAGGCTTTACCAACCTAGCTAAGCAACTGTAAAAGGAGAAGTTAAACTAAGATGTGATGGTCTAACATACTAGACATCATGAAAGAGCCAGTACTGCCCAAGAAAGCAGCTTCATGTCATAGCAGCTGCAGTTTCCAACTATAGAGATGCTTCTGTAATCCAAACTAGAAGTTCTTCAGTATTAAGTGGTCAGGATAACACCATAAAACTCATTTTCAGGCTACAGTGAATCCATCACATATACATCAACAAAGTGACATGCCAGCTAAAGAATATCCTAAGCTTCCAGAGACAGGAAATGCTGACACTGAGAATAATCACTAACATCTGTGCCTTAGTGAATTAGCAAACAGATTTTGTTTGGGGGTTTCTTTTTTTCCAGTAGATGAGTGCACTAGGTGGAGTCATATATTTTATAGGCCACTGTACAGTTTTGCTCAAATAAACAAAGTAAACTATTTTTCAGCAAGCAGTGGAAAAACAGAGCTTTGCCATTGTCTTAACAGAAAGGAAACTTTTTCAGTAGTGGCTTACACAATGAATTTCTGAGTTCAGAGCTATACAAATTTATCATCTTTATGAAAACAGCACTGTGATCAAATTGTCTCAATTTCTTGAGCTGCTCTTGATTGCACACACAAAAACAGCAGCAAAGGGGACATGAAGAGCCCAAAGGGAACAACGATGGCCCAGAAAGCTGATAAAAATCTTGGTTTAAGACTTCCAGGCATGTTATCAACCTCTCTGTCTCCAGTGTGATTACCCTGTCAGCTGAGGCAGATTTATTGCTAATCCATTCCTGCAGTCCAGGCTAACTTTTATTGTATCTGTGTTTACCTTGATCTACCAACACATTCCTTCTACTTTGCTTTGTTTTCTCTCCTTTTACCAGGTGCTATTTTCCTTACTGCCTATTCAACTACTAAGTATATAACACCAAGGAGAATTCCAAGCTACTCTAGGCTTATTGTCATTCAACCAAAGAATCACAAATTAAAAGTACAGTGGTTGACAGCATCAGCCTTCATTCATGAGGCACATGCTCAGTCTATGAGATGAAATGATGAAATGAAAGGAGTAAAAAAAAAAAAAGCTAAATGAGCAAACAAAAAACCCTCAAAAGATTAAAGAAAGGGGAGGAGGAGGAGAATGTTCAAGCAAGACACAAGATCAAGAAAATCCTCCAGCTTTATATTAGGAACTAAGCAAAAGCAAGTTCAACAATTTGCTTTAACAGCAGAGAAGCCTTGCCACATTCTTACTAAATAACCTTTGCTCAAAAAGAGTTGGCTAGAAACAGATGCGCTAACAGGACCCAGATCTCACTTGGGTAGAAGACAGCAATCTCTTGCTGACACACTGAGGAAATGCACAACAGATAATGTCCTTTAAGCTCATGTTTAAGTAAAAAGTGTATGCCGAAAACAGCACATTTCTCAACACTTGGGACAGGACAAATCAAAACAAGAAAAGCAATTATAGTCAAAGTTGATGTCAGACTTGGCAACCATCTGTCTGCAAAACATAGGGAAACCCTGAGATCCCATGGAAATTCATCTCTATCACTGTTCACTTAATTAGACAGCCTGGCTCAGCAGGTTCGATGGGACACAAACCACTGAAGAGTCTTTTAGATAAGTGGAGTTGTGAAGCTTTCAGTAATGAACAGGGCATTGTACAGAATCAACCAGGAAAACAGCATTCTGACCCAGTATATNGGCAGGGGGTTGGAACTAGATGATGCTTGAGGTCCCTTCCAACCTTACCATTCTATGATTCTAAGATCTAGACATACTCATTCCTTATCAGCTCTGCCCCTCTGCCTTCTGCATGAATAGGGCTGCACTTTAAACACAGGCTGTAAAAGATTTTAAGCAGGATGTACAACTAAGCAACACAGCAGCTAATTAAGAAGAAAAATCTCCCTAAGTAACTATTTATAACAGCTGAAAGAACAAGCAAGACAGGAATGTTAAGGATGCAACATGGAAGTCAACATGTTAAATCACTGTAACCTAACTGGAAACAAACTGCTAATGACCTAAAAGATTCATTCTTAGCTTTGATTGGAGCCTCTAGAAGGAAAAAGGTTTTTTCCTGTCACCATAAACTAAACCTGCTTAATAGCTCAGACTCCCTCTGGTGTCCTTTTTTCTGTACAATGCAATGTTTACTGTGAATCAACAGCAGACATTCAGCACTAAACAGACACTTTGCTGGTGACCCACTTAATGCTTCATACAAGTTTCAATTGAGTTTCTCTTTGCTCAATTAATATTTTTTTAAAAAAACAAACAAACAAAAAGAGGATGTTAGTACAGTTTCCTTGCTGTACAAAAAGTAACAAAGGCCACCCAGGTAGTCATTCTACACCCTACAGCTAAAGGAGATACCCACAGTAAAGACTGAAGTAGCAGAACAAACCACAGCACTACTCCATCTACTGGTCTTGGCTTAGAAGATGCTAATCCTCTATTGTCTTTTTTGGGTGGTGGTGTGGAATATAAAACACTTCCATTGATTTCACTGTGCTTTAGTGAACAAAGGCTTTCAGCCACTGCCAAATTATATTAATCTGTAAAAAAGGCAACAGTATCTGCCACGAGATTCTCTAGAAACTCAGCAAAAAAACGATCTCAGGCGTTTATTGTCCTTACAATTAACTGTAGATAAATGCTGCTTTCACTTGCGGTATCCACCTCCTGAGTGAACAGTACCTAAACCATGATTGTACATCCAATTCCTGCTGCCCTAGTGTCCTAGAATACAGCACAGCACATACTGATATACACACATTATGCATCAACACTTGAACCTTAGCATCAGCTGCTAGACAGCAATTCTCCCAAAAACCTCCCAAAACAGAAAAGTGTACAAAAACTTGCAACTAGCAAAGACTCTGCACACAAGTATTGGTGTTTTCCCTCGGAGTTACTGTTAAAAAGAATAAGTACAGGCCAGCAGNTTGGGGCTCCAAAACTGTACACAGCCCTTGAGTAAAGGGGCAGAATCCCCTCCCTTGCCCTGCTGCCCACACTGCTCTTGCTGCAGCTCAGCACTCGGTTGCTCTCTGGGCTGCACTCACACTGCAGGCTCATGTTGAGCTTTTCATCACCCCAGACCCCAAGGTCCTTTTCCTCAGGGCTGCTCTCAGCCATTCACCACCCAGCCTGGAGTTGTGCTTGGGATTGTGCCTACCCAGCTGCAGGACCTTACACTTGGCCTTGCTGAATTTCATGAGTTTGGCTTGGGCCCACCTCTCCAGCCTGATCTTTGCTCAGGGAAATAGAATCCTGGTACTGATCACTGGTAAGGCTCTAAGTCAGGAGCAGAAGCAAGGAGAGCCCACAGCATCTTTCACCTGCTAGGAAAGGGTAATTTTAATCTGCTCAAGACTGAGAAAAAGAGTGGGATAAGATCTGTGGAAGCACGGTGTGAATTTTTAAACACTTTAGTGCTGGTCAACAGAAAAATTATGCCACTTCACAGAATCACAGAATATCTTTGGTTAGAAGAGACCTTCAAGATCATCTAGTTCAACCTGTGACTCAGCACTGTAAGGTCACCACTAAACCACAGAATCATAGATTGATTTGGGTTGGAAGGAACCTTTAAGATCATCTAGTACCAAACCCCTGCAACAGGCAGGGACACCTTCCACTAGATTATATTGCAACTTGGCCTTGAACACCTTCAGGGAGGGAGCATCCATAACCTCCCTGAACCATGTCCTCAAGCACCAAGTCCACAGTTTTAAGTACCTCCATGGACAGTGACTCCACCACTGCCCTGGGCAGACTATTTCAATGTTTGACAACCCTTTCACTGAAGAAATATCCAGCCTAAATCTTCCTCTGGTCCTGCCTCTTGCCACCAGGGGGAAGAGGCTGGCTCCCTTCTCCTTCCAACCTCCCTTTAGCTATCTGTAGAGATAAGATTTCTCAGCATCCTTTTCTCTAGACTAACAACCCCATCTCCCTCAGAAGCTCCTCACAGGACGTGCGCTCTAGGCCCTTCTTGAACCTCAATGCCTTTCTCTAGACACACTCCAGCACCTCAATGCCCTTCTTATACTGAGGGGCCCAGTACTGAACACAACATTCAAAGTGTGGCCTCACCAGATGCTGAGTACAAGGGAGTGATCACCAACCTGTTCCTGCAGGCCACAGTATTTCTAATACAAGCCAGGATGGCAGTAGCCTTCTTGACCACCTTGGCACACCGCTGACTCATTCAGTCAACTGCCAACCAATACATCCAGGTCCCTTTCCAAGTTGCAACTCCCCAGCCACACATTCCCACATCTGTAGCTTACCACAAGGTTGTTATGAGCAGAGTGTAGGTCATAGGATCATAGAATGGGAAGGTTGAAAGGGACCTCAAGGATCATCTAGTTCCAAACCCCTGTCATAAGCAGGGACACCTCCCACTAGTACAGGTCACTCAAGGCCTCCTCCAACCTGGCCTTGAACACCTCAAGGGAGGGAACAGCCACAACCTCCCTGGGCAACCTGTTCCAGTGCCTCACCACCCTCAGTTGGCCTTGTTGAACTCCATACAACTAGCACTGGTCCATCAGTCTAACCTGTCTAGATCTGCTGTAAAGCTTCCTTACCATCCACCAGAACCACAGTCACTCAGCTTAGTGTCATCTGCAAACTTACTGAGGGTGCACTCAATCCCCTCAACCATACCATTAATAAAGATATTAAAGAGGACAGGTCCCAGTACTGAATCCTGGGAGTATCACTACTGACTGGGTTCCAGCCAGATTTAACTCTGTTCACCACCACTCTTTGGGCCCAGCTATACAGCCATTTCTTCTTTTATCCAAGTGCAGAGTGCACTTATCCAAGCCTTCTGCCATGAGTTTCTGAAAGAAAATGCTGTAGGAGAGAGTGTCATAGTCTTTACCAAAGCCCAGGCAGACAACATCCACAGCACTTTCCTCATCTACAAGGTGACAAATAACACAAAATATTGCTGACACAGGAACTTTACCTTGCACCCTAGGTATAATGAGAGCTAGACTACTCGAGATAGCATCCTTCATGGATTCTATTCTCTTTCAGCAGAAAGTGTCAAGCAACAAAGGAAGTTCTTAAAAATTATGAGAACTCCCTCTTGGAGTCTACTGGGACAAGCTAGGGAAATCTGAACACGTCAGGATGTATTTCAGTTACAGTCAGTAAACTAGTTCTGGATTTCTTAGCTGTAAAAAAAGAAAAATCACCATACCAAGCAAACACACAGATTATTTCTGACCTAAAATGTCTCAGTAATCAGGCCAAAAGCAATGAGTAGATTACCTAACCTCAAGTACCAAATCAAACATCTGGGAAAGCTACTTGCTCCTCAGCTCTCTCTCACCTTCTGTTATAATCATCCAAACTGACTCTATTCTCTGCAGCTCACACCCTCCTGGTTTAAGCATTCTGACACAAACCACAACCACAGCAGTTTTGCATAGTCAAAGAAACAGCAGCTGCTTGCACGTGCTGCTACTGCCTTTCAATTGTCATCCAATGATCACACAGAGAAAAGATAGCAACTCAAACTGATAAGAGCACAAGCCTTACTCACTTTTTTCTTTCTTCTCTCCATCTAGCAATCTCTTCTGGGCTATCCAATTTTATTCTTTTAGCTCCAGGTGCATGTGCCTAAGGAAAAAGTATTTCACAGGTCTTTAAAAGGAGAAAGAAAAACCTCACAAGAAGCCGTTGTCAGCTAGAGTAGTATCACACTGCTCATCTCCAGACCTGGTGAGACCACACCAGTGATTATGAAATGAATCCATTCAAACAAAGCTCCCACGGCATGCAACATACTTTCATCCACAATATGGTCTTACAACAGATTCTACTCAGAGGTGGTGTGTTTTTCCACCCTGAAGGACAAAAGTAAGCTTCTGAAGAAAAAAGAAAAGGGACTATGATAAAGATTGCCTCTTTTCAGCCTGGAGGATACCTACATTTTTCCAGTGTATCTCAACTATCTTTTCATGTGCGCTGAAACTGCAACCTTCTACCGTGCACTGCAAGACAAAGGAGTGAACTTAAGATACATCAGGTTACAGAAATTATAAACAAGCACTTGAGCACACTTCAAACAAACTCAGGGCCAGATGTGTGTACAATTAGTTATACAAAACTTTTAAGCTAACCAGTTTCAAAACAAATATGATTGTAAAAACAGTAAGAAGGGACAACGTGCTTTTAATTTTAATCTGATTTTAAGATAACCAGTAAAGCAAATGTATCTGATAATCTAAGATAATAGGAGGTTACCCAAAGAGAAAGATTTGCAAGACTCTCCAATTTCAAATTTTGATACTTCTTAGCAACAAAGCAGCGAATTTGTAAAATGCATTCTCCGCAGTTTTTTCACACAAACATTTTATATGCTACACTGATATCAGTGCATTAAGTCTCTCCACTTAACAATACTCCAAAAGAAAGACATTGATTTACTTCTATAACAAAACAACAAATACATCTGGGAACTCCCCTACACACAGCATTCAGAAAAAAAATTAAATCCTGTACTAACGCTTCGTAGCTCTGAAATCTCTTTGCTAACTCTTCCATTCAAAGACTTAGACTACAGCTAACTACTTATTAGGCACAAAGTTAAAAATCAAAGTATATATAAAATGTACCAAACTCAACAACCTGTTTATGTTGTGAAACATGTTCATCATATTTCTCCTGGTTTTTATAGCCACGGTCACAAGTATCACAATAATGAGTGAAAACTGGCTCTTTTTTCTTTTTTGTCTGAAAAAAAAGAACAACAAATCATCTCAAGATTGCAAGGTATTCCTTTTTTTTAAATAGGCATGAAACACTTGCATGAATAATTTTGCTAATAGAAGCATCAATTAAAACGTTTCAAAGATAAACAAACCTAACCTGCGAGTGGAATTCCAATCACTCACCCTCCAAACAAAGCATCCTGCACTCAGCTCCTTACCCTGCCACCTTTCCATCAATTATCACTTCTGCAAACATTTCAGGATAGCACACATTTATCTAGAGCTCACAGGAGAGCTACACTACAGCTCTGAGCTTCTTCCCTACCAAGTCAGATCATGCTTGTTCTCATAATACATGCGAGAGCTCGAAAGACAGCACAGATCCTTCCTTCTCCCGCTACACACATCAGGGTGATCTGTCTCTGATAATGTACCAGAGCACTAATGTAATTCAGGCACTTGTATATCACATCAGTAAGGGCTTTTCTAAAGTACATGTTAAAATTTGTTCTCAATCCATCTTCTTGAGCTCAGGCTTTGCAGACTGTCATGTTTGCTCTCATCTGGGCACATACTAAACAAGGGTATATGGTCTCTGCATACCATGGGACAAGTCCCACTGGAATGGCATCATCACAGAATGACAGAATGATCTGAGTTGGAAACGACCTTCAAACATCATCTAGTCCAAACTCCCCTCAAATAAGCAGGGACATCTTTAACTAGATCAGGTTGCTCAGAGCCTTGTTCCAACCACACCTTGGATGTTTCTAGGGATGGGGCATCTATTCTATAGGCAGTATATTTACTTCACTACACTCACTGTGAAAAAACATCTAGTCTAGAGCTACTGTTTTTAGTTTAAAACTGCTACCCCTTGTCCTGTCACAAAAGGCCTTGCTAAAAAGACTATCCCCATCTTTCTTACAGGTCCCTGTTAGACACTGAAAGGCCCAAATAAGGTCTCCCTGGAGCCTTCTCTCCTCCAGACTGCACAGTCCCAATTCCCTCAGCTTGTCCTGACAGAAGAGCTGTTCCACTCCTCTGATCACTTTCCTGGCCCTCCTGTGGATCTACTCCAACAGGTCCATATCTTTAGCACACTGGGGAACGCAGTCCATACCTTTGGCTTGTTTTCTTCTGGAAAACGTTTACCAGACCCGGATGCTTGCCCGCCTTGCCATTTCTGGGAGAAATTAACATTTCCACCTTACAAAAACAAAACAAAACACAACAACAACAATCGCAAACGGCCAGTTATACGAACAGCTGTTAAAAAATACCCCTCTACCTCATTAAGCCAGCGTGTCGGGGAGAAACAAGCAATGGTGCACAACCAGCATAGGCAGCAGTGCACGTGCCTGAACGGAAGGGAGTCCTCCACCCTCCAAGGGTTAGGGATAGTCCTAGGGTACCCGCCAGTAAGAAATGGGGAAGACTCCATGGGCCCAACAGACGACTCCCCTTCGCGTGCCTCACCAGCATACGAGCCCCGCTGTTGTTCTCTGTAGGCCGGCGAGTACCAGGTAGCGGGTGGCGGGTAACTGCTGGGCTGCGAGCAGCTCTCAGCAGACTGCGAGTAGCTGTCCGTCGGCGTGCAGCCCTCGGGCTGCGAGTAGCTGTCGGCGGGAGTATAGCCGTTGGGCGGCGGGTAACTGTCAGGAGGAGGATAGTGGCCGGGCGACGGGTAAGGCCCGGAAGCAGTCCAGAAGCTAGGCTCCCAAGGTGGCGGAGGGCAGAAAAAGGGTGGAGGAAACCCCGGCGGAGGCGGCGGATACCAGGCGAAGGGATTCATTTCAGGCCCGCAGGAACTGTCCCACTGCAGCGTCTGCTCTGCCATGCGCTTCCAAACACCCCCCAACCCACGTGGGGCCACACAAGCAGCGGCTACAAAATACGTCACTTCCTAGGATTAGCCACTCGACCAGGGGTTAAACACGCTGCCGGGCGCTGCCGATTACGTCATCCGGAGGCGCCGGAAGTCCAGCTGCTGAGGGGCGGGAAGTGAAGTGAGACGGCGGAGAGGTGCCTGGTTGCGTTCTCGAGCCGAGCGCGAGGGCCTGGCGGTGACGAACGCTGCGCCAGCTCCGTCATGGCCCGCGAGCTCATCGGCCCCGCCCTGCCGCCCGGCTTCCCGCGCTGCGCCGAGGCGGACCCGGATGAGGACTTCACCCAGGGTAAGGCTCGAGGGGCGCCCCTACCCCGGGCAGTGCCTCCGTCCCGCTCCGCTCCCTGCCCCTTGCCGTGCCCCCTGCCCTGCCACCGGGCGAGGTCTCGGGTGCTGCTCGCTGCATGCTTAGCAGACTGACGGGGAGGGGAAAAAGTGTTTCTCGTGTGTCACCGCGTCAGGCAGCGCGGGCGAACTTCGGGGGGCCTCGATGTATTCAGGTGTTGAAGCGAGAGTATGGTGGAGGAACGCGGCTCTGTAGTCGGAGTGGCTTTGCCAGCGATGGTTTCGCAGCTCGGTCTGCGCTAGGTGAAGCTTCGCGGGTGGTTTTTGCGCTGTCCTTCTCATGAAAAACTGATGTGAGGGGGCACTACAGATATAAAACTTATTTAAGCTTCTTTTAAATAAACATCGCGTTGATTTATTATTTTCCTCGCCACGTCCCGCATGTGCCTCTAGGACTGCGTTTTTCAGTAGCTCCGACTGTGAAGTCAGTGAGCAGAAAAAAAAAAGAAGTGGCAGTTAGGTGTCTGCAGCAGGCTTTCCTTTGTCAAAATAAAACACTACCGTTTTCCAGTCTGCCTCCCTCGGGATGCAGAACTGTCCTGTGATCAGTGAGGAGGCTGTGGTGCTTTATCAGCCTATCAAGGTCTGTAATGCTGAGTGGGTCATATCAGAAATGAAGGTTCTTTGAGGTCAGCTGACTGTCAGGCAATGTGTTTAAACTGACAGAGGGGAGATTTAGACTGGATGTTAGGAGGAAGTTCTTTGCAGTGAGGGTGGTGAGGCACTGGCACAGGTTGCCCAGGGAGGTTGTGGCTGCTCCCTCCCTGGAGGTGTTCAAGGCCAGATTGGAGGAGGCCTTGAGTGAGCTGTACTAGTGGGATGCGTCTCTGCCTATTGGCA
This sequence comes from Ramphastos sulfuratus, assembly GCA_013399055.1. Classification (NCBI taxonomy): domain Eukaryota; kingdom Metazoa; phylum Chordata; class Aves; order Piciformes; family Ramphastidae; genus Ramphastos; species Ramphastos sulfuratus. Next base: position 30,219 of record WBNM01024471.1, on the reverse strand, counting down.
GGGGGTTGGAACGAGGTGATCCTTGAGGTCCTTACCAACCTTGCCATTCTATGATTATTCTGCACTTGCTGTGTGAACACACCCAAGAGAAGTTGCTCCATAGTCTTCTCCAGTACTGAGGTCAGGCTGACAGGCCTGTAGTTTCCTGGATCCTCCTTTTGGCCCTTTTTGTAGATCGGTTTCACACTGACAAAATGCCTTGATGTGACAAGTCTGAGTTGATCTATCACTGTGGATGAAGGCTCTCTGTCCTCCAAAGTTTCCCAGTGCCTGTTTGATGGCATGGTAGATAGATTCACCAAATACAGCAGAAATCAACCTAGCCAAAACAAAAGGTAGTTTTTTAATTTGATCACTTAATTGACTTGATCTTCAGATGGAGAGTCACCAGAGCCTGCTCAATGGACAGAGCAAGTCAAAGCAACAACAGTAGAATGGACACTTCTAGCAGATATAAAATTGTTCTCTTCAATCTGACTAGAGGCATGTCCTTCCTTGAAATTGTTTTGATTTCAGTAGTTCTTTTCAGCTCACAACACTCCTCCAAATTTTGTTCTTAATGCAGTATTTGACTCACTGAACTGCATTCTGGTTTGCTCCTTTCTATCCAAGTCCTTTCTCTTATCTGGCTGTGTTCAGAGCAAATGGAGCTCATCCTTCACATCAGGGCACCAGGTGGCTAGAGAAAGCTATTTGCAGGTTTTGTCTGTTTTTTTTTTAAATGCTTTTTGTCTACATATGTTTCTCATAGCAATATGGAAAACTTCTGGGTAACAGACTGTATTCCTATTTATCATTCATCTCTTGGTTTGCTCTTATCCTGAACTTACCTTATGTTTATAAGCTGGGGTGTGGTGGGTTTTTTCCCTTCTTTGTGCTGAAATTAGACTTTAACCAGTATGTACAAATTCTTCCCATTAAAACAGAAAACAAAGTGGCAGGCTTATGTGAGCGCTTCATAAGTAATAGGTTGTCCTCGTTCTGTGTCTTGTGCTAAAGACAAGTAAAAGCTTTATGAAGGACTCAATTTCTGCCTAGCCTTTGTCAGCTGAAAATTGAACCATGGTCTGTGTCAGGTTTTATTTTTCACCATCACAAAGCTGTGGTTCTTTAATTGGAAATGTCATTTCCTGGTATTGTCACTTAGGTGATTTTACTGCACCTCATCTCTTCATCTAACTCTTCAGTCTTCATAAAGCTAACAATGGCTTTTCTTGCACATCTTTCTGTCCTGTCAGTACTGGACTCAGTGCTTGAAATATTAAAAGGAGGAATAGTGTCTATTTCAGGATGCTAGATCATCAGTAGGGTCAAATCTCTATTATATCGGATGGTTTGGCCTAGTGCTTGCTGTGTGTGCAAGCTAGTGCTGGCTTTGTGTGCACTGCCTTGGAGCAGGGTAAGGCCTCTTATCTGGGACCATTGCTAGCCTACTTACTCAGCTGGCTCTATGTTGCCTGAACCTGTGAGGGTACCTGTGCTGTTTCATTTGCAGGGGGGCATTTGCTGTTAGGGTCAGTGGTTAAGTAGCTTCTGGACTCAGTATATATAGTACTTTAACCAAATAAATCCATAAACAACTGTGCCTGCTGGTAGGGACAGTGCCAGAGAGACAGGTCAGGCCCGTTAACAGTGTTAGCATCTGATTTTTTTTCCTTTGATGGGATATCCCCTTCTCTGCATTGCAGTGGAGGATGAAGGGTTGACTGGAGCATAAGGGTGGTTGTGGCCAGCAGGAGGTTGCTTTCTTCTCTCAGGCAACCAGCACCAGAACAAGAGGACACAGTCTCAAGCTGTGCCCGGGGAGGTTTAGGCTGGAGGTGAGGAGAAAGTTCTTCACTGAGAGAGTCATTCCCCACTGGAATGGGCTGCCCAGGGAGGTGGTGGAGTCACCGTCCCTGGAGGTGTTCAAGGCAGGTTTGGACGTGGCACTTGGTGCCATGGTCTAGTCTTGAGGTCTGTGGTAGTGGGTTGGACTTGATGATCTTTGAGGTCTCTTCCAACCTTGCTATACTGTGATACTGTGATACTGTGATGAGAGCTCTGTCCACTTGCCCTGACCTTCTAACAGCAACAATTCTTTGAAGTGTCTAAATCATCCCTATTTCAGCAGAACACTTAAGTTTATTACCACTGTTCACCCTTAGCTGAACTGGGAATAACCTTAATCATTAAACTATTCCTAAATCAGGCTGGCAATTAAATTCCACTAACATATGGTCTCCCATTGTGTGTATGTAGAAATTATGTGATCGTTCACTAGTAAGCTTCAAATGCTCTAATAAGGTGACAGTTTCTTTTAAATATACCAGTTTATACCATATGAATTTTACATAAAATAAAGTAACAGATCAGTAATGTACTAATTTAATTTGGGGAGGGGAGTGGGGGTGGTTCATTGAAATATGGTGCTTAATGAAGTAACTCCTAAAAGTTTGCTTAGATACTGTCTCTAAATGCTAGATAGAATAATGATTGAATAAACTTAATTCCAGGTAGGTGTGTAGTTTGTGAATACAAGGTAGATTATGCTAATTTGAACTGTTTAATAGTTAACACAAATGACTCTGGATGTTCAGTTGCAGGACCAGCACTGCCTCCAGGCTATAAAAGCAGCTGTAGCTCAGAAGCTCCTGGCAGTGATGAGGATTCAGCACCTCTTCCTCTACACAGAGACACAAACAGAGATTCTGAAGAGGAGACAGAAGGAAATTCAGCACCCAAGTAAGCATGTTCTTAGCTTATTTGTATTTTTTACATAGTATTGCAAATCATGGAATACATCTGATTGGAAAAGACCTCAAAGATAATCCAGTCCAACCCTCAACCCAGCACTGAAGGGTAGGCATTAAACCATGTCCCTAAGTGCCAGGTCCACACAGCACTTGGGCATCTCCAGGGACAGTGACTACACCACTGCCCTGGGCAGATCATTCCAATGTTTGATAACCCCTTCACTGAAGAAGTATTCCCTGATACTCAGCCTGAACTTCCCCTGGTGGAGCTTGGGACTGTTTCCTCTAGTCCTTTTGCTTGACACTGAGGAGAAGAGGCTGGCCTCCTCCTTGCTCCAACCTCCCTTCAGGTAGCTGTAGAGAGGAATAGAGGGATAAGGTCTTCCCTCAGCATCCTCTTCTTCAGACTGAACAACCTCAGCCCACTCAGATGTTCATAGAATCAGTTAGGGTTGGAAGGGACCACAAGGATCATCTAGTTCTAACCCCACTGCCATAGGCAGGGACACCCTGCCCTAGATCAGGCTGGCCAGAGCCTCATCCAGCCTGGCCTTAAACACCTCCAGGGATGGGGCCTCAACTACCTCCCTGGGCAACCCATTCCAGGGTCTGACCACCCTCATGGTGAAGAACTGTCTCCTCACGTCCAGTCTAAATGTCCCTGCCTCCAGCTTTGCTCCATTCCCCCTAGTCCTGGCACTACATGAGAGCCTAAAAAGTCCCTCCCCAGCTTTTTTGTAGGCCCCCTTTAGATACTGGAAGGCCACAATAAGATCACCTGGGAGCATCCTCTTCTCCAGACTGAACAGCCCCAACTCTTTCAGTCCGTCCTCATAGGAGAGGTGCTCCAGCCCTCTGATCATCTTCTTGGCCCTTCTCTGGACATGCTCCAGCATGTCCACATCCCTCTTGTAATAGTGGCTTCAAAACTGGATGCAGTACTCCAGGTAGGGTCTCAACCAGAGTGGAGTAGAGGGAGAGAATCACCTCTCTGCTGACCACACTTCTGATGCAGCCCAGGATCTGGCTGGCTTTCTGGGCTGTAAGTGCACACTGCTGGCTCATGTGGAGCTTCCTGTCCACCAACACCCCCAAGTCCCTCTCTTCAGGGCTGCTCTCCAGCCAGTCACTGCCCAGCCTGGATTTGTGTTTGGGATTGCCTTGAACCAGATGCAGGACCTTCCACTTGGTCTTGTTGAACCTTATGAGATTGGCTTGTGCCCACCTCTGCAGCTTGTCCAGGTCCCTCTGGATGGCATCCTTGCCCTCCAGCATGTCTGCTGCACCACACAGCTTGGTGTCATCAGCAGACTTGCTGAGGGTGCACTCAATGCCTCTGTCCATGTCACCGATGAAGATATTGAACAAGACTGGTCCCAGGACTGATCCCTGAGGGACTCTGCTTGTCACTGCCTCCACTTGGACATGGACCCATTGACAGCCACTACCTTAGAGTAGCCTTCCAGTATCTGAAGGGGGCCTACAGGAGGACGAGGGAGGGACTATTGACAAGGTCTTGTAATGACAGGACAAGGGGCAATGGGTTTAAACTGTCAGAGGGGAGATTTAGACTGGATGTTAGGAGGAAGTTCTTTCCAGAGAGGGTGGTGAGGCACTGGAACAGGTTGCCCAGGGAGGTTGTGGCTGCTGCCTCCCTGGAGGTGTTCAAGGCCAGGTTGGAGGAGGCCTTGAGTGACCTGGACACCTCCCACTAGTACCTGCCCATGGCAGGAGGTTGGAACTAGATGATCCTTGAGGTCCCTTCCAATCTTACTATTCTGTGTTTCTGTGTGCTCCAGGCCATTCACAAGCCTCATTGCCCTTCTCTGGACACTTCGATATTCTTCCTGTAGTGAGGAGCCCAGAACTGAACACAGTACTCAAGGTGTGGCCAGTGCTGAGTACAGGGGGACAATCACCTCCCTGTCCCCACTGGCCACAGTGTTTCTAATACAAGCCAGGATGCCACTGGCTTTCTTGGTCACCTGGACACACTACTGCCTCAGTCAGTCAACTAATGCCCCCTAGTCCCTCTCCAGGTTGCAGCTTTGTAACACACATCCCCAAGTCTGTAGCTGCATAAATTATGAGAAAGGAATAGCATTATATAAATACACAGCTACAGGGCTTACCTTTTTTAAAACCTGATGATGTATTCTGCATGTTCTTTGCAGTTGAAAATGCTTGGGTGACCTGTTTGAGACCCTTCAGTGGAATTAACTTATTTAGGGCAAACAGAGCTCTGAATTTACATATTTTATATCAGTTGTGCAATTAAAGTCATAAAATCTTTTATGTTTTGCTTGTTTATACTAAGGACAGACACTGCTTACCATGTATGTAAGTATTTGGTACTTGGATTTTGCCCTGTTTCTGTTGTTGAGAGGTCATAAGAGCTACTTATGGGCATGAATTTATGCATCCAATTAAATCAACTCTAATGAAAAAAAATTCAGATTGTTAGGCAAATAACAGGACACAGACTGTCATTTAGTGGAGCTGATTACTCACAATTGCTGCACTGACAACTTGCATGTTTGTGCTAGGCTTTGTATTAAGGGACTTGAAGGGCATTGTGCTATCTTAATGAGTGTTAGAGTAATTACTACTCACTTTTTTTCTTCAACAGTTTTTCACTTAATTAGAATTGAACTGGGAAAAATACTAGTCAAAATGCAGACAGTATTTAAAAATGGAGAAAGTGTGCTGAATTTAAAATCACTTTGTGACTGGAGAATGGTATTTTGACATTATACTACTCATTTTTTTTACTCAAAGGCATTCTTTTTTTAAATGTCAGAGCATTTTTGGAGTGAAGCTTGTGCTCCCAGTTTTTTAATTGCTTCAAATTATTTTTGATCCTTTTGCACAGTTTCCTTGGTAACAGCAGGATATTTAGTACATAAGACTGTCTGAGATAATTTTATGGTGGTGGTTTTTTTTTCCTTTTAAAAATGTAGATAATTGCTATGCATGTCAAGATAATAACTAAGTGAAATCTTTCTATTTGTAGAAAACCAAAAAGAATTCAGGAAGAGGATGAAGATGATGATGGCTTTTTTGGGCCTGCTCTTCCTCCTGGATTTAAAAAACAAGATGATTCTCCAGAGAGGTAATTAAAATGGTATTATATTAACACTCTTTTCCTTAAAACACAATTATCTTGGGTGAAATATTTGCTTACACTATTACAGAACACTTCAGTTGTGAAATTCAGATAATTAGAATTGCTTCCTCCACGTTCTGAGAACAGGAACAGCATTCCCTTGAAACAGAATACATGACCCTACTATTCCTGGCTGGAAGATTGGAGAGAAGAAGAAAAATATGTGAATTGTCCAAATAATGGTTTTGGATGTTGAATTTGTTCCATCTCTTATGATAGGTCTCATATCAGTGCAGAAAAAACAAATGGCAGATACGAGGACTGTGGCTCATTCTGGCTGTGAGGGAGCAGGGCAGTTAGCTTTTGTGTGCAGTACAATGCAAATCATTGGAACTGTTGCTTGCTGCTGCACCAAGGATTATTATTTGTGTATCTCCAGCTAGAAAACTGATCTGAATGGTGTAGGTTTCTGGAAAGAAAGGTGTCCATTCTAAGGAAATAAGAAACACACTCTGTTTGGAAGTTTTCCATTTAATGGCATGCAATTATAAATCATTGCCTGAGAAAAATGATTTATGGATTTTCTATGGAGAACTTGACCATGCCTCAGCCTTCTGGTCTTGGTATCGATCTGTGCACTTAATTCTATGATTTGAAATGATAATCCAAAACAAAACTGGTACTTTCAAAGGGACACTTAGTGATGAAAGATACAAATGTCCCTTCATCACTGCTACCTTCCCGAGGGCACTAGCGAGCTGGTAGACAAAGATTCAATGCCTACCTGTTAGGTGCAAGTGTCCTATTCTAGGAAAGTGACTCAGTTTGCTAAGCTGTGTATATGCCATCTGCAAGGAAATTTCAAAGTTGACATTTCTTTTTTTAGGATAAATTTTTATGATGCTTGGCTGCAGTTAGGAAAACAAGAATTTATTGGCATAATTCTCCTCATATCTATTTGGTTACACTTTGCTGTAATGAACAAACTTCTCTNTCCCCTCCCTTGCCCTGCTGGTGGGATCATTTGGTGGTCTGATAGTCCCAACAATAACTAAGATTTTTTTTTTTCTCATGTTTCATATGCACACTGTGTTATTTGTAAAGTTTAGGGAGTCACCAGAAAGAATGTGATCTCTAATAAGGCAAATAAATGCTTGTAGATTTTAATATTAGCAGAGGCAGCCTTCTTGCTCTCTTGATTTTTTCGACTTGCAGTTTGAAGGTCAGAGATGAGCAGAAACACAAGTGGTCACCCATCATATAAAAGACTAAGATTATACATTCACTCATCTTTTGTTTCTACTTGGCTTATATCCAAACTGCTGGATAACCTGCATTTACATTCAGAGAGTGAGAGTCTGTATGAAAGATTCAAGCGGTAAAAAGCACTCACTGGTTGTTTTTTGGGTTATTTTTCTCCTAGCACACCGTGCAACTGCTCTTAGCACGCACTGAGAAAGCAGATTGAGCAGAGCTGTTTTGCACCCAGGCTGATTCCCTGAATAGGTGGGAAAGGTGTGATGTGTGGGAAGAGCCTTGTCTGTCTTCCACCCCCATACACCTGGCAGTGTAGTTTTGCTGACACACTGAGGCAAGTAAGCTGTTCAGAGTGTAGACACAATGCTGTTAACTGTCTCTCCACTGCAGTGTCATAGAATCATAGAATGGTAAAGTTGGAAGGAGACCTCAAGGATCATCTAGTTCCAACCCCCTGCCATAGGCAGGGACACCTCCCACTTACACAGGTCACTCAAGGCCTCCTCCAACCTGGTCTTCAACCCCTCCAGGGAGGGAGCAGCCACAACCTCCCTGGGCAACCTGTGCCAGTGTCTCACCACCCTCACTGCAAAGAACTTCCTCCTAACATCTAGTCTAAATCTCCCCTCTGCCTGTTTAAACCCATTGCCCCTAGTCCTGTCATTGCAAGATCTTATAAATAGTCCCTCCCCAGCCTTCCTGTAGGCCCCCTTCAGATACTGGAAGGCTACTCTAAGGTCTCCTCAAAGCCTTCTCTTCTCCAGGCTGCAGAGCCCCACCTCTCTCAGCCTGTCCTCATAGCAGAGCTGCTGCAGCCCTCTGAGCATCTTCGTGGTCCTCCTGTGGACCTGCCTCAACACTTCCATGTCCTGCCTGTGCTGGGGGCTCCAGAACTGCACACAGTACTCCAGATGGGGTCTGAGGAGAGCAGAGTAAAGGGGCAGAATCCCCTCCCTTGCCCTGCTGCCCACACTGCTCTTGATGCAGCCCAGCACTCGGTTGGCTGTCTGTGTCACTAGCTCTGAGCAGATTGCTAGCTGACAATCTAGCCATGGGTAACTGAAACTAAGGAAGGCCATTTGTTTCAATGTATAGACATTAGCTTTGTGTGATAGTCTTGGTCCTTTAGAAAAGCTTTTGTTTCATTAACAGCTTTTCCAGGTTCATCAAAGAAACACATTAATAATTAGGAGCAGCTGATGTGGCAATTTGCAGCTTGTTATAAGTTGTTTGATTGTTCCAACATAAAATATATAGGTGAACAGATTGACTTTGGAAGCAATATTGCTGTTTATCAGTGTTAAACAGAATTGCAGCACTCATATTCCCAAAGTATTCACATATCAAAGTAAAGAGCAAAGGTTATCTTAAAAAAAAAAAAAGTTATACCTCAGAAGAATGCTGGAATTCCTGTCTTGAAACATGCATGCATTAGCAAGGCCTCCTAAGTTCAACAAGAGAGCTTTCTTTGACATATGTAAAATGCAATGTTCCCTAAGTGAAAGCTTAATTTCTGACTTTGGAGTGTTCTGGGTTATTTTTTGTGTAGGTAGATATCAAAGTTCCCAACAACAGCAAAAGGTGTTTAACAAAGTTTTACTTTTGGACATTCAGGAAACTGTCAAGAATCATGTTGGCTGTGAGCTGCTGAGGAAGGACCCAAACTACAGGGTTATTCATGTGGAGGGGCAAAAAAGAAAGNAATATTCCAATTAGCCTCAAACCCAGCACACAGAGAACTGGAAAGCATGGGAGGGATGAGGGAATAATTTTGCATTCCTCGGAAAAGCCTTTGAGCTGTGACAGAAGCAAGATAGTATTTGAGACCTCTTTTTTCACAGGTGGTACAGATACATCCCATCACATAGATGATCTTAGATAGTTTAGTAGAAAGTTGTTTTTTTTTATAGTTTGGTTTAACTGTCTCTCTCTGCAAAATAAAGGTACTTGTGTGCTAAAATAAAAAGAGTCTTTTGGCTTTATCTGTATATGTTTCAATCCAGTCTGTTCATATAGGAGATTTTAAGTATTTTCTTAACAAGAAAGTGATCAGAATGCAATAAAGTAAAAACTGTTTCTCCTTTGCAACAGCTAGGTGGGGATAGAACTTCAAATTTAACCCACTCCTCTTGCCTGGGTTTGAAACCTCACCAGTGCCCTTGTCCTGGCCTGAGGACACACTTAATGCTTGTGTGTATCTGTGGCTGGTTTTCTGGCAGGACTTTCCACTTTTTATTTCCCCTCTTTAAATTCTGACAATAATATCACTACAACAGGGCTGTACTGATTAGATTATGTGGGATTTAGTGAAAAAAAAACATAATTAGGATAATTCAGTTCAGTTATGTTTGATTGCCCTAAAACTCAGAAACTGGAGATTGTAATAAGGAACCTGAAGTCTCTATTGATACATTCTGAGGGTACTGTCACTTGGATATTTCTTCAAGTGATAATTGTTTGAGGTTTTAAATAGCTTTTATTGGCAGTAAAGAATACAATGATGGATTATTAAGAGTAACTCATATACAAAAGTCTTTTCTCTATTTTAACCACAATTTGTAGTCTGATTTGAACTGTTTTCACCATGGAAAAGGGATTATCACCTTTCTGTTTTCCTGAGACAATTGCATTAGAGCTGTTGTGTAAAAACAAATTAGTGAGGTTACTTGGAACCACAAAACTTTTTTCTCCTCCCCACTCCAAGGAAAAGTAAACTTAAATCAGAGCAGTTCAGTGGTTTGGTTTATTGGCCAGTGAAACTGATGCAAGGCAAGGTTTAAAAAATTTGCTTTGTCATTAGAGAAAGAGCAGCATATATTTGACCTCCTAGCTTTTGTTGCTCTTGAATCTGGTGAAGGAAGATAGGGATGGGGAAAAAAAAAGTAGCGGATTACCTTGACTGCATGCTGCAGCTTTCACAGTTTTCTTGCATCTCAGTTATCTGTAGAGGTCCTCCAGGAAAACAAAAAACTTTTTCACTTGGTTATTCCTGTAGCATGTGCATAGAGGGCACACTTGGCATGGGGAGGAAGGAGAATTGCACTTCTCATCAACATTTGACTTTTGTATAAATCTATTACATATTTTTTTCCTGCAGTAAACAGTGGAAGGCTATCAATTAATGTTCATTGTGTTACTTTGTTTTATTTTTCCCCTTCAACTGAAAACAAATATTTATTTTATTTTTTTTCCCCCATCAAGGCCCATTATAGGTCCTGCATTGCCACCTGGCTTTAGAAGACCTCAGGATACTGACAGCAACAGATGTTCCATAGGACCATCCATTTCATCAGAATGCTGTGCTCAGGTCTGTGAAAACAGAAGCCATTTGTTTTAGTACAAGCTATCTGAAATGCTTAAACAAGTAGGAGCCTGAAGAAGTCTACTAGGCATACTTTTCAGCATGACAGTTTAATTTTAGAGCAGAAAGTGTCTGGCATGTTTTTGCCTGAGTCAAATACTGAAGCATAAGTAAGCCTTAAAAAAAAACCCAAAAAGGCATCTGGCCTGGTTTGTTGTGATTTTGCTGTTAGACTGATGACGCTCTCACTGAACACAAGAGATGTAGGCATCCTAAACCCCAGTCATAGTGGTTCATAGAGTAGTAAGGTTGGAAGGGACCTCAAGGATCATCTAGTTCCAACCCCCTGCCATAGGCAGGGACAACTCCCACTAGTACAGCTCACTCAAGGCCTCCTCCAACCTGGCCTTGAACACCTCCAGGGAGGGAGCAGCCACAACCTCCCTGGGCAACCTGTGCCAGTGTCTCACCACCCTCACTGGAAAGAACTTCCTCCTAACACCCAGTCTAAATCTCCCCTCTGCCACTTTAAACCCATTGCCCCTTGTCCTGTCATTACAAGACCTTGTAAATAGTCCCTCCCCAGCCTTCCTGTAGGACCCCTTCAGATACTGGAAGGCTACTCTAAGGTCTCCTCAAAGCCTTCTCTTCTCTAGGCTGCAGAGCCCCAACTCTTGTAGCCTGTCCTCATAGCAGAGCTGCTGCAGCCCTCTGAGCATCTTCGGGGCCTGCTCTGGACCCGCTCCAACACTTCCATGTCCTTCCTGTGCTGGGGGCTGCAGAACTGCACACAGGACTCCAAGTAGGGTCTGAGGAGAGCAGAGCAAAGGGGCAGAATCCCCTCCCTTGCCCTGCTGCCCACACTGCTCTTGCTGCAGCCCAGCACTTGGTTGCTGTCTGGGCTGCATGCGCACACTGCAGGCTCATGTTGAGCTTTTCATCACCCCAGACCCCCAGGTCCTTTTCCTCAGGGCTGCTCTCCAGCCATTCCCCACCCAATATTCTTCCTAATATTTTTTCATTCTTTCTGTTGGTGTGACATCATTCACAAGTGAATATCTTGCCAAAGTACAAATTTTGCAAGATATTAAGGAAGTGATGCAACCTGTTAGGATGAAAATGCTTACTGGTAACTCAAGTTTTTACCCCTTTGCAGATGGAGGAGCAAAATGATTTACATATCATCACCTCCTTGTAAATGTTTATTAGTGGATGTGTTAAATAAATTTATCCAAAAGACTACAGTCAAGGATGATGCTACAGCATTACTATTTGTTCTTACCAATAGCAAGATGATATCTGTAACTGTGTTGTAAGGTGGAGCAGGACAGTGACACTGCTTTTTTGGTTCATGTTTTTTTGATTGTGTTCTCATCAGGTTAGATTAAAACTTAGGTAGAAGTCCTATAGTCTGATCCCTAGCTGCACAGTAATGCATCTAGTACCAAAGAGCATTCAGAAGTAAGATGTGTGATAAAATAAAGCTACAAGTGTGGGCAAGATTCAGCTCCCAAAACATGGACTGTTCTGAGGGGTCTGAATCCTCTGCAGCAGGCAGGCAGATAGGGCATTACACCTTAGATAAGTTTGAATCCTTCTTTAGCAGCACCTCTTAAGCTAGGCAAAGTACCCTAGGACATGAAAAATGGTGCTGGATACAAGTGTTTAGGCAATTGAATCTCTCTCATGCTATAATAAACTAAATATTGATTTCTTGTGAGAATTATCAGTTACTCTATTTCCAAAATACTTTACTTTTTAAGTATAACTCCTAGTTGCCGTGGGACATGCTAGTCAGGCTAGGAAAGATTAAGGCACAGGCTGCTCTGGAACTTCATTTTTTGATCAGTAGTTGCAAAATATATAGTTCTCCATCCTACAGCAAGTGATGTCATAATCCTTCATGAAGAGTGATTGACATTTTTAAGATACTCATAATCTTGTAACTCCAAATAAGGATTACACAATTTATCACAATGACAAGCCTCTTGAGGCAGGGATGTCAAAACTGGTTTGTTGTCTGTTTCACAAACAAAAAAATATCTTTTTGCCTAAATAGATCTCCTAGAATCAACTTTGTTACAGCTGTTACAAGACTTAGCTTACTTTTTAGCTTCCGAATAATACTCTACCTTATGCTTAACCTTTGAGTGCGATGAGTAATTATTTATTTTCATTTATTTATTATGCAGTAATTGTAAAATAATCATGTTTTAGTACATTTTTAGAGGCATCTCATTCTATGCTGACTCTTTATATAGATTTCCCCTTCATACCTGAAGGTAGTATTTTTTGATGTTTAATTTTGTGTACAGTTCTGGAGCACTGTGTACAGTTCTGGAGTACTGTGTACAGTTCTGGAGCCCCCAGCACAGGAAGGACATGGAAGTGTTGGAGCGGGTCCAGAGGAGGGCCACGAAGATGATCAGAGGGCTGCAGCAGCTCTGCTATGAGGACAGGCTGAGAGAGTTGGGGCTCTGCAGCCTGGAGAAGAGAAGGCTTTGAGGAGACCTTAGAGTAGCCTTCCAGTATCTGAAGGGAGCCTACAGGAAGGCTGGGGAGGGACTATTGACAAGGTCTTGTAATGACAGGACAAGGGGCAATGGGTTTGAACTGGCAGAGGGGAGATTTAGACTGGATGTTAGGAGGAAGTTCTTTGCAGTGAGGGTGGTGAGACACTGGCACAGGTTGCCCAGGGAGGTTGTGGCTGCTCCCTCCCTGGAGGTGTTCAAGGCCAGGTTGGCTGAGGCCTTGAGTGAGCTGTACTAGTGGGAGGTGTCCCTGCCTATGGCAGGGGGTTGGAACTAGATGATCCTTGAGGTCCCTTCCAACCTTACCATTCTATGATTCTATAATTTTGTCATGTTTGAGGCAGACAGTAACAGCATGAATTGAAATTAAGACTAATAAGAAAGGAAGTGAGACAAACTTCTTCAATTAAAGCTCAGCATGGAATTTTTCTTTCATTCTCAACTACTACTTTACAGTACAACATTATTGAAGTCTTCTATCTTCACATTTTTTTATTTGTTTGTGCACAGAGAGAAGGAAGTGTTTTACTCCCTTGGTTTCTCAGAATGGTTATTCTTTCCCCACCGGCTCCTTCTTTTTTAAAAACAGAGTGAGAAGGCAGTCACCCCACTCTCCAGAGTTGAAGCAATATCACAGTTTAGATAATTAGTGCACTCTTGACTATATAAATGGTGTTGAGAAAAATGACAAGAGAAACTGCCTTTATCACCTTGCATTGATGGTGTTTCCAAGTGACCAACTATTTCTCACCTTCCTCAGTCTCTCAGGTGCATTTCCTGGAACTGGTCATACAGACGCTAAATTTGCTAAGCCTCTTCTCGCACCTTTGTGGTCCACAGCCACATGTAGCTGTGTCTTCTGCTACCTGAAGCTTGCCTTCCCTGCTGTTCACACTTTGCTGACTCAAAGGCAGACAGGGCCACTAGTTTGTCCTGCAAATGACAAGCATAGGAGTAAAGTGGCTTGTTTCACAACTGTTGTCATCCTTAGCCCAAATGCCTACGCAATAGTATGGTACCAGTATAAGCAAGCTGAAGCATTAGGCTTGAACTCAGTGTAGCAGGATAAGCATTAGGCTTGAACTCAGTGTAGCAGGATACTTTCCCTGCTTCCACCTTCCTTTTCACTCTTCCTCCATTTCCCATGCTCCTTTTAGATAATTCTTGTAGAGAGGTTCTGTACTGCATTGTTGTATTCTCCATTGAGTGACCTCTACTTCAGGTGCCTTACATTACAGAGAAGGCTCCTGATCCTGTTTTTCCACTGTTCTTGCTCTTTAATCATTCTCCTCCAGCTTCTTTATCCTTTATTTGAAACTTTTGCCTTGTATTCTTAAATAATGTTCTGTGGTTCCTGAGTATGCAGCCATGTCATTATCTTACTGCCATTGCTTTTTCACCTACATTCAGACTGTATGTAGCTAAATCTTTTCATTTTCATTAGATATTGGGCACCTTGGCTTTGTTTCTGGGGCACAGTGGGTTGCATCACATTTTGTGTCTTGTTCTGCTTCTGTACTGTTTTGACTTGGAGAGACTTGTGAGCTTTCCGTAGAACCTCTGGCATCCCCAAAGACAATTTTTAGTATCTAGTCTCTTTCAAACTGAGCTTTATGAACTCTTCTCCAAATAATTACTGAGAAAGCAATGTCAAAAGGGATCAAAGAAGTGAACCAAGAGATCAGACTGGTGGGTACTGTACACCCAGTATGCCACTGTACCCTATCTTGCCTGTTGATCTTTCTAGCATCCTTACACAATCTGAGCTTGAGACAGTTCCCCTTGTAGTACAAAGTTGTGATCTTTATTGCAGAGACACATCCAAATCTTGCTAGTGATGGTAAAGCCCTAAGTATCAAAGGTACACACTTGCATGTTTCAAGATTACCTGTGGCCACAGAGAGGCTACGTGGCTGCATGCAGAGCAATCAAAAGTATCAGGATATTTTGTATTGCTACTGTGTTTTCCAGCATTTTTGCCCCAGACGAGAGGTGATGCTTTTGGAAACACAGAGACATCAGAATCGGTGCTAAAGGTCTGATCTGGAGTTGTAATCCAGGTTTTTGTGCTCTGGGAGATGCCTTGCATTAGGTTTATGCAATCTTTTAGACAAAATCATTCTAATGATNTGGGGGCTCCAGAACTGCACACAGGACTCCAGGTGGGGTCTGAGGAGAGCAGAGTAAAGGGGCTCAAGTGTTTCTTTATGGTCTTAGCACTCTGGTTGAGAGAAGTGTTTTATTTTTGGAAGGTAACAGATAGTAGTGAGGAAGAAGACAATCTTATTGGCCCAATGCCTGCTAAAGGACCAGTGGAGTCTGATGTGACCAAAGAATTTGAACTCAGAGCTCAGAGAATGAAGGAGAAGCTTACTTCAGCAGACAACGTAAGTTGGATTTCTTCATTTCTGTTACTGGAGTCTATGTGTGCTGTTATATTTGCCTATTTCTGTGTGAACCCAGTTGTAGTTCTGCTTAGGATGCTGCTTGCAACTGTTAAGACAAATTAGAATCCATAATTTCAGACAGAACCTAAGAAATTCAGACAGCAATGTTTTATTATGAAGAGAGTCCAATGGGGTGCCACAAAGATGATCAGGGGACTGGAGCCATTTCTCTTACAAAGAGAGGCTGAGACCTGGGGCTCTTTAGCCTGGAAAAGAGACGGCTGAGAAAGGATCTTTTAAGTGTGTATAAATACCTAAAGGGTGGAGGTCATGATGATAGGGTTGGGCTCTTTTCACTGGAGGCCAGCAGTAGGATAAGAGGCAATGGGAACAAATTAGAGCACAGAAGGTTTCACTTGAACTTAAGGAGAAACTACATTGAGGCTAAACAGGGCACTGCAACTGGCTGCCTAGAGAGGTTGTGGAGTCTTCTCTGGCAACTTTCAAAACCCACCTGTGCAACCTGATCTAGGCATACTTGCAGGGGAGTTGGACTAAATTATCTCCAGGCATCCCTTCCAACCCCTACCATTCTATGATTCTACAATTAAGCTTCTTCTTGTTGTTGTGTTTTTCTACCCACTCCTGTTTCTTTTGTAAAGGATGAACCCAAGCAAATTACTAGGGAATCCTGGATGACAGAGCTTCCACCTGAATTGAAAAGCTTTGGATTTGGCCCAAGAACATTCAAGAGAAGAGCTGATGACAAATCTGGAGATAGATCTGTTTGGACAGATACTCCAGCTGACAGAGAGAGAAAAGCCAAGGTGAGCATTTATTCATTCATACCCACAGCCTGCAGGTGTATGTGGCATTGATATTCTGTGAAAACAAAGTAAAAATACCATGAGCTGTTCAGAGAAAAAAATATTGCCCTGATTTTTCTTTGTTATCAAAACTCAGTAATTCAAGATTAAAGGTAAAAGCAAAGAAGTAACAATATTCAGTAACATCAGTTGTTCTTTTTCCCTTCTGCAGCAGTCAGATACCCTGCATCAGCTCACTGAATTTCCAGTGACACTGTCCAGTTTCTTCTTTAATTAAACTGAGCAAAAAATATCTGGTGGCCTCTATTGTGGTCTATTAATCTTAAGATTTAATTAGACTAAATACACATTTCCTTGCTTTTTACTTCAGACATTCTGATTGCTATAGTGTGTGATTTGTTTCTGCTCATCAGGAAAGAGAAGAGGCAAAGAAGTCAACCGGTAAGGATGATGAAGAAATTGTATTATCTGGGAGAGACAAGAGACTTGTTGAGCAGGTGAATTCATACAATGTAAGTGTCACAGTAAAATGCTTCCTCTTCCTGCCTTTCCTTTTAATTTTTCACTCTTCTGGTTCTCATTTCTAGCACTGCTGGTTTCCATGGCAATCTCACTATAGTCTTCCCTTCTGCTGCCCAAACCTACTAAGTCATTAGAGTATTTGCCATGGACTTCAACAGGAGCAGAACTGGGTTCTCAAAACACTACTGAAAAGATGACAGAATTGGTGTTTGTGTATATTGTCTCAGTTTTAGGTGGTGTTCTCTTTAAATCNACTAGTGGGAGGTGTCCCTGCCTATGGCAGGGGGTTGGAACTAGCTGATCCTTGAGGTGCCTTCCAACCTTACCATTCTATGATTCTATATTGGGCTCTGGTTGCTGGAACTAGACAACCTTAATTCAAGTAATGGCTTGCTTCACCAAATGATCAACATCCCAAGAGTGAAACTGCAGTTTTAGGACAAAACAGCAGTTTCAGGACAAAATATGCATTAACCCAAAAAAGGCTTGATGAGCTAAGCAGATCAATGCCTTAATTACACTATGTAATTCATTACATTATATTAATGCTGTTGTAATAAGCAGTTACTACATTGACCTTTTCCTCAGTCTCTGTGGAAGCAGATAATTTTCACAGATATTGATTGCAAAAAATCTGAACTCCACTTCAAATTCTCTCTCACTTCTCTGCCCAACCCTGTCCAGCAGAGTGTAGGGACTGTTGCCTGCCTTACAGATGTTCATTCCTGTTCTTCCCTGATTTATGGCCTGAAATCTTTTGGAACTCAATCTGGTCTCTTGAGAGTATATTGAACTTGGCATATATTATTACTTGATTAAAATTTATCTGGTACTTTCAGTAATTTATTTGTGGAGTACTGTGTGCAGTTCTGGAGCCCCCAGCACAGGAAGGACATGGAAGTGTTGGAGTGGGTCCAGAGGAGGCCACAAAGATGATCAGAGGGCTGCAGCAGCTCTGCTATGAGGACAGGCTACAAGAGTTGGGGCTCTGCAGCCTGGAGAAGAGAAGGAAAAGAGAAGACCTTAAAGTAGCCTTCCAGTATCTGAAAGGGCCCTACAGGAAGGCTGGGAAGGGACTATTGACAAGGTCTTGCAATGACAGGACAAGGGGCAATGGGTTTGAACTGGCAGAGGGGAGATTTAGACTGGATGTTAGGAGGAAGTTCTCTGCAGTGAGGGTGGTGAGACACTGGCACAGGTTGCCCAGGGAGATTGTGGCTGCTCCCTCCCTGGAGGTGTTCAAGGCCAGGTTGGAGGAGGCCATAAGTGAGCTGTACTAGTGGGAGGTGTCCCTGCCTATGGCAGGGGGTTGGAACTAGATGATCCTTGAGGTCCCTTCCAACCTTACCATTCTATGATTCTATGAAAGAGTTGATTCAGACTGATCCTTTTGGCTAGTTTGTAATGATTTGAGAGTCTGAGAAATTAGGGATACACTAAAACATTGTACCTGAGAAAAGGAGGGGCCACACAGTCTTGTAAAAACTAATCCTGCTCTTGTCTGAAGTCGGCAAAAGTTTTGTGGTGTTTTGGGGCTGGACCCTGGTTTTCAATAAACTTGATTCAAGTCCTTGACTTGGCAAAACACATGCTCTGTTTCAAACCTGTGACTGTGTCCTGTGGATTTGCAACAGATGATTCAAAAACTGCAAATGTAAGAGCACACATGAAAAACACAAGAGCGTGTGAAAATAAGGCCCAAAGGGTATCTGGCTTGTTCCTGCCCCTAGCAGTAGCCCAAACAGATGCTTAGGGGGAAGTGTATAAGAAATGAGGCCTATACTTTGAGACATTTCTCTTGACATGTTGTCTTTGTCTCTGCTTGTAATGGCAGAACAATTTTTCTGATTTATTTTGCATTATTTTTACAATTGATCTCCACTGTCTGCAGCATGGACACCATGGGTATCTTTAGTGTCAGTGAATTATTAGTATTTTAGTCTTTATTTTAGCTTTCTGCTCTGTGTATGCCAAATTTGTCATTCTCTTTTCCAGCTACTGAGAGATCATAGAATGACTTAGGTTGGAAGGGACCTCAGGGGTCATCTATTTCCAAGTCTTTCTTTTCCTGGAATCTTTATAGTCTTCCTAATTCCAGTCTTCTCATTTGGATTTTCTGTACATTGGTAATGTTTTGTAATACTTCATTTCCCCTTCCTTCTTTTCATTTTTCCAGGAGTCAAAGAGATCAGAATCTCTCATGGACATACATCAGAAAAAGCTAAAGAGCAAAGCCTCAGAAGAAAAGAACAAACCTCAAGAAAGAAGGCCATTTGACCGAGACCAGGACCTCAAAGTCAATCGATTTGACGAAGCACAAAAGAAAGCTCTTCTAAGAAAATCCAGAGATTTGAACTCTAAGTTTGAGCACAGTAAAAGCAATATGTTTTTGTAACGTAAAAGCATGAAGCTTTTTTGAAATTAAACTTAAAAAAAAGCTAAGTCAATTTTAGCTTAAGTCAATTAAACTTTGAATACTTTTTTTTTTTTATAGAATCGTAGAATGGTAAGGTTAGAAGGGACCTCAAGGATCATCAAGGCACGGGGTTGGAACTAGATGATCCTTGAGGTCCCTTCCAACCTTACCATTTTATGATTCTATGATTCTGTGATCTAGTTCCAACCCCCTACCATAGACAGGGACACCTCCCACTAGTACTGGTCACTCAAGGCCTCCTCCAACCTGGCCTTGAACACCTCCATGGAGGGAGCAGCCACAACCTCCCTGGGCAACCTGTGCCAGTGCCTCACCACCCTCACTGCAAAGAACTTCCTCCTCACATCCAGTCTAAATCTCCCCTCTGCCACTTTAAACTCATTGCCCCTTGTCCTGTCATTGCAAGACCTTGTAATTAGTCCCTCCCCAGCCTTCCTGTAGGCCCCTTTCAGATACTGGAAGGCTACTCTAAGGTCTCCTCTTTTCCTGGCTGAAGAGCCCCAACTGTTATGAGTATTTTCTGTAAATATTTGTATGTAAAATAAGTATTCTGATGTTTAACTATTTTTCCTTGTCTGTAAATACTATGTTAGGGAGAATCACCTGGACTAAATCTGAACTGGTAAAGGAAAGCCCTGGTATAAAAACTGATAATGTAAGTTTATTACTTCAAACCATTGACTGTTTTTAGGAGCTCTAGATTTAATCTTGCCATGGAGTTGATAGTTTCCCTCTTTCTCCTGCTATACATAAGATATTTTTCTTGAGACTGACCTGAAGGCCGTAGAAAAATCTCCTTCAGGCTCGTGGGAGGACATTGCTTGAGTTCCTGCTGGGGAGTATGAACTTAAATGGCAGCTTTTCTGTCTGCCCAGTGCTTTTATTTCTGTGATCCTGTGTCTGTACATAAATATAGATTTGTGTGTGCAATATAATTTCTGTTACTATGGCAGGAAGAACTAGTGGGAGCAGAGGTAATAAAACCTCAACATTCTCACATTTAATTAAAAAACAAAAAAATAGTACACAAGAAGAGAAAATCTGAGTTTTGATGTGTAGGGCTTATCAGAAAAATCCATCTTTTCTTAAAGTAAATACAGTGTGAAAATTAAACTAAAATAAAGCCTGTTTTGTTGGTTAACTTGGAGTGCAGAACAGCTCTTTGGTATCAAAAAGGAAATAAATGACACTTTTATAAATCTACATCTGTGCTTACAGTTCTTTAGCTCTTCTCTGTGTGTACAAAGCAGATGAAGGGAAAGTTGTGTTACATAAAATTAGACTTGTACTTTCAGCCTTTGTCTCTTGAGCCATTTATCTTCTAAAACAGACTTCTTTAAGTGCTGGGTAGGGACTATTTACAAGGGCTTGTAATGACAAGACAAGGGGCAATGGGTTTAAACTGGCAGAGGGGAGATTTAGACTGGATGTTAGGAGGAAGTTCTTTGCAGTGAGGGTGGTGAGGCACTGGCACAGGTTGCCCAGGGAGATTGTGGCTGCTCCCTCCCTGGAGGTGTTCAAAGCCAGGTTGGAGGAGGCCTTGAGTGAGCTGTACTAGTGGGAGGTGTCCCTGCCTATGGCAGGAGGTTGGAACTAGATGATCCTTGAGGTCCCTTCCAACCTTGCCATTCTATGATTCTATAGAAGTGCCTCATGCTCTTTTGATTCAGCAAGGAAGGCTTAATTAAGTTTCTACCTTCTGAGTTGTCTTCATGCCCTCTTGGAGGAGATGTTCAGCAGCTTAGGGTTAAATAACACTTTCAGCAATTCAGCAAATGTAGATTTCTCAATTGGAAAGGCAGTGTTAGGAGTTGGGTTGTTTTTTTTTTTTAGACAACTAAAGCAATACCAGGGTGAGCATCATGTGACTAGCTAAATTTGTGGTTAACAGAAAAATCCCTCTGCCAACATTTGGAAACCTTGAGAAATTAGTTTATTACCAGATGTTGCCATATGCTGTGAGAGCTGATGTCCTGAGCACATCATGGGAATCCTCACCCATGCAGGCAAGTCTGTAGCAGGTACAAGGGCTGCTTGCATTAAGACTTTGTTACATGCTTTGTTTTCATTCTTTGTTCTTTGGTCCCTCCTCCTCCAAACTGAGGACTGGTCATCATGTGCCCATATTTTGCCATCCATCTGTATCCCTGCTGTTTGCTCACTGCTCTTCCTGGCCTCATCACAGTCTCCTGCCCTCTCCAAGGATGTGTTTCAGTGGAGGCTTGATGGGAGTTGCTCAGAAGGGGAGATCTTGTAACGGGAGCACAGGCAGCTGCTCTGCGGTCATGCAGTACATTACACCTCCATACGTGGGATGTGTGGTTCTGATTAGTCAAGCCTTGATGTGAGCTGGAAGCTTCTCTGCTTAATTATTTTTTTTCCCCCTCCTTTGAAGCAGCTTCTCAAAGACTCTGAAATCCATGTTACAAACTTGAGATAGGGGGCAAGTGGAATTGTTGAGAGTTCAAATTAAGCTTTTCATTACTCTCTGTAAATTGAATGAACTTATGACTTCCTGTGCTGGTTTGAAGCTAATTGGAATATTTTAAGGGAGAAAATTATACTATAGGCTGTGAAAAGAAAACAATGGTGGTGTCTGCTTCACTCATAGGCTTGCTGAGATGTTTAAGAACTCTAAACATTTTGGAAGTTAAGAGATGAAGCNTCTGGACCCACTCCAACACTTATACAACAACAAATAGACAAGTTAAAGGTAATACAGAAACACAACTCCCCTCCCAGAAATCTGAGTCCCCAGGAGGGGCTCCCACCCACCCTTCCACCTTCTCCCCACCCCTATACCTTACCCTAAGGTTTGGCTTATACACAAGATGAGTTTGGAGGATCAGCCAGGGGGGTTAGAAGGGAAGTGGTTAGTGAGGTTACTCAGCAGGGAGAAAAGCCAGAAGCTGCTAGACAGCCCAAGACGCTGTGCCCCAGTGGCTTATCTATGTTTGTATTTTTTTCTTAAACCTCTCAGCAAGCCTATGAGTGCAGTAGACATCACCATTGTTTCCTTTTCCCAGCCTATAATACAATTTTCTCCATTAAAATGTTCCAATTAGCCTCAAACCAGCACACTTCCACTAATACACAAACTAATCTCCTTTTACTGATGCCAAACCATTCCCTCAAACAGTCACTAGAACAGTCAGTAACTCACCAAATTAGAAGCTTTTGTGGGGAAATATGAGCTGCCCTCTACAATTTGGAATACCTGTAAAGCATTGCTGCAGTAATGTTAGTGGGTGAGTTTTCAGAATCTCATTTGAAAAACCAGAATTCATTTTCACAGAAAATCCTTACCAGAATTACTATGTAACATTTCTGGTAACTGGCTCACAACTGAGATTTAATGGATTCTGTTGCTGTTCTGTGCTGCCAGCCAGCCTGACAATGTATCAGCTGCAGGCACATCAGGAAACTGCTTTCAAAAAAAGAAGAAAGTCAGGGAAGTCTTCCTGTATGTGAAAAGCTGATTAAACATCTTTTATTAATGCTGATGTTAAAAATTTCTACTCGAGTATGGTTCCCTCCTAAAATGCTAAGCATGGAATTCAGTGTTAAGTCAATAAAGAGGCTTTTGTGGTAGGCATTTGATAAATTGGACTCCCCCTTTATTCTGCTCCTGTCAGACCCCACCTGGAGTACTGTGTACAGTTCTGGAGCCCCCAGCACAGGAAGGACATGGAAGTGTTGGAGCAGGTCCAGAGGAGGGCTACAAAGATGCTCAGAGGGCTGCAGCAGCTCTGCTATGAGGACAGGCTGAGAGAGTTGGGGCTCTGCAGCCTGGAGAAGAGAAGGCTTCCAGGACACCTTATAGTAGCCTTCCAGTGTCTGAAGGGGGCCTACAGGAAGGCCCCCCTGCCTATCCTTTCTAAAGAGCTTGTACCCATCTATCCCTACATTCCAGTCATGGGAATCATCCCACCAAGTTTCAGTAATAGCCACTATGTCATGGCATTCCAGCAGCACAGTGTCCCTTAATTCATCCTGTTTGTTGCCCAAGCTCCATGCATTTGCATAGAGGCACTTCAGCTGGGCTGGCCCTGTAGTCCTCTATGCCAGTTCCCCTTGATTTTCTCAGATTATCCTGGTGCATCATCCCTGGCTTGCCTCAGAGCAGCAAGTTGAGGGCCCTCATTAGCTCTCCATCCCTCTGCCTCTGGTAAGCTGCCCCACTGTTTGTTGCCAGCCAGCAGGAGACTATTAATCCCTTCCCCCTTCAAATCAAATTCCTCATGGGTCTTGTCAGACCCCATCTGGAGTACTATGTGCAGTTCTGGAGCCCCCAGCACAGAAAGGACATGGAACTGTTGGAGCAGGTCCAGAGGAGGGCCACGAAGATGATCAGAGGGCTGCAGCAGCTCTGCTATGAGGACAGGCTACAAGAGTTGGGGCTCTGCAGCCTGGAGAAGAGAAGGCTTTGAGGAGACCTTAGAGTAGCCTTCCAGTATCTGAAGGGGGCCTACAGGAAGGCTGGGGAGGGACTATTGACAAGGTCTTGTAATGACAGGACAAGGGGCAATGGGTTTAAAGTGGCAGAGGGAAGGTTTAGACTGGATGTTAGGATGAAGTTGTTTGCAGTGAGGGTGGTGAGACACTGGCACAGGTTGCCCATTTAGGTTGTGGCTGCTCCCTCCCTGGAGGTGTTCAAGGCCAGGTTGGAGGAGGCCTTGAGTGACCTGTACTAGTGGGAGGTGTCCCTGCCTGTGGCAGAGGGTTGGAACTGGATGATCCTTGAGGTCCCTTCCAGCCTTACCATTCTATGATTCCATGATTCCAGCTCTGGCAGCTGAATGGGAAGTGACAACCCCAACAATAACTCACCCAAATGTGTCATTTCTGTTCTTTTCAGTTGTGACATGAAGACNCTCTGGTAAGCTGCCCCACTGTTTGTTGCCAGCCAGCAGGAGACTATTAATCCCTTCCCCCTTCAAATCAAATTCCTCATNTGAAATATTGCCTGTGCAAGAGCTGATCTTTACACAGCAACCACTTCTGGGTCCTCCTATAGTGGCCATCACCACAACAGACAAAAGTCTTTTCTCCATCATCCCATCTTTTTTCTTTATGATTCCAATGACTGGTTTTCTTACACTGCTCTTTAAAGCAGTAATAAATCCCACTGCTTTTTAAAATTATTCCTATTTTGAATCAGCGTGGCAAATGTAGCCTTCTCTAAAAAAAAAAAATTAAAATTCTTTCTTTTAGAGTGGGAACTCAGGGTTTCCAGGAGACTGCAGCACTGACTGTCAATTCAGCAGGAGCAGCTGCAGCTGTGACTTCTTCCAAATAAACAATCCAAACAGAAATATTCAAAGCAATTCTCACAAGCAGACTATCAATGGAGGAAAAAAGAGAAGTGGCTGGCCCAGGGTCTCAGCAATTGCTTGCTTCACTTGATAGGGTTGTAGCTACTTGTGCTTGTACATGTACACCCGACAAGGAATTTGAGTACTTCCCAGGCTCAGAGCAAATTGCATCCTCTCTCCATCCTTTCCTGACCTTCTCTCCTGCTCCCCACATGTGCCAGTACCTGAGCTGCTACAAATCAGTTGATGTACATGCACACACTTTTTGCTACATATTAAAATGTGTGAGCCCTGGAAGAACCGCTGCAGCTGTCTCCATCAGTCTTCCTGGTGGCCTGGCTCTAAGATTCAGCCAACTACAGAGTTTTGCAGCTATTTCTTTTATGTTTCCATCCTCAAATCTTGCTGGCCTGATATACTTTGATTAATGTTTTCCAGACATCACCATCTCAAGAACAAGCAAATAGCCAAAAATAGCTGTAGAAGCACAACTGTGAAGGAGCAAACAGGCCAAGCTGCCCTTGCCTATGGGACATTGAGGTGATCTGCTGCTAGAGACAAAGGTTCCCTGAGAGCAACCAGGACTAACAGCAATTTTTGCTCTGCTGCACTTTAATGCTCAGGAACCAAACACTCTCCCAAGTTTTCTCCTCTGACATGGAACAGGGTCCTGAGGAAAGCATCTTCAGGACTCACAGTATGAAAGAGATGGAAAGCCACACATATAAAGGAGAGAAGACACCAAAATCCTGCTTGTGGCTGACGTTAGCCATTTCTGGAGCCCCTCACCATTGCTGCTTTAGTCACGAGTGAAATAAGATTATGGGTTTTGAGGGATTAAGTTTCTTTCCACTTGCCATGGATTCTGGAGACCTGTGATTACATATATGGACCTCAGTTTTTAGTAAGCACTGTGTTCACAGTCCTCAGAGTGTGTGGGCACAGCAGAGCTCACCACTGCCTAACAGACGTGAAGCTGCAGGCCTGGAAGCGACGTTTTTAGACATATATTTGTCTAACAGCAGATAAAGGCATATCTGTGGAAACTGAAGAGGTTTTCCTTTTTCTACACAGTTGACCAAAACCAGAAACATCTACAGAAAACAGCCCTTGTAACCTACTTGCTCTCTGTTGTCAAGAAAATGTCTGTGAAGGCTTAACGTAGCTCCTTGTCCTGGGAGATACATATTGGAGACCAGTGCCAAGTGGTGTCCCTCAGGGGTCAGTGCTGGCACCAGTGCTGTTTAACATCTGTGTCAGTGACATGGACAGAGGAATTGAGTGCACCCTCAGCAAGTCTGCAGGTGACACCAAGCTGTGTGGCACAGTCGACTTGCTAGAGGGCAGGGATCCATCCAGAGCCTGGACAGGCTGCAGAGGTGGGCCCAGGCCAACCTCATGACATTCAACAAGG
>WBNM01024470.1:0-13856 GCA_013399055.1 Ramphastos sulfuratus | reverse complement strand
AAAATATGGCAAAATCTCTGCTAAGGTAAGGGGGAATGAAACATTCCTGCTGCAGACATGGGGAGGAAAGGAGGTGAGTTCTTGCTGAGCTGCCTGCAGGGCAGGGTGGGCACTGCTCTGCTTCCTGCCTGTCGCTGGGGACTGAGCTCCTCTGAGCAGGGCAAGCTGCACTTGGACAGGGTCTCTAAGGTCTCCCTGGAGCCTTCTCTTCTCCAGCCTCATCGGCTCCAACTCTCCCAGCCTGTGCCCACAGGGGAGCTTCTGCAGCCTCTGCTCCTCTCTGTGGCCTCCTCTGGAGCCTCTCCAGCAGCTCCAGGTCCTTCCTGTGCTGGGGGTACCCCAGAGCTGGAGGCAGTGCTGCAGGTGGGGGCTGAGCAGAGCAGAGCAGAGGGGCAGAATCCCCTCCCTGTGCTGCTGCTCTCCCTGCTCTGCCTGCAGCCCAGCACAGGCTGGCTCTGGGCTGCCAGTGCCCACTGCTGGCTCCTGGGCACTTTGTCCCCACCTGGCACCCCCAAGGCCTTCTCTGCCCCAAGCAGTAAGATCAGTTTGACTTCCCAGGCAGCATTGACAGACCAAGCTCAGAGCCATTCAAAGCTTCGGTTTGTTCCATCCGGTGGGGAGGAGGCAGAGACCAGCAAAGCAGAGCTGTGGTAACCAGGAACAGCTTTAATGCAAGATACAGGAGGTTACAGCTGGCGAGGGCAGAGGCAGCGCAGAGCACGGCCGGGGCGCAGAGCTCAGCTCCACCAGCCCTGCAGGGCAGAGAACTCCCAGGGCCAGCAGGAATCATCTGCTCCTGGGACACAAGTCACAGACGGTTGGCCACAGCGAGGGGAGGCCAAAGGTGCTCCCGCTCCGTGCGCACAGGGCAGGCTCCATGGCTGCTGGAGCCGGCGTGCAGCGATGCTCGGGCGGCTGCACCCCGCAGCGATGCTATCGGCGGCTGCACCCCGCAGCGATGCTATCGGCGGCTGCATCCCGCAGCGATGCTATCGGCGGCTGCATCTCGCAGCGATGCTATCGGCACCTGCATCCCGCAGCGATGCTATCGGCGGCTGCACCCCGCAGCGATGCTATCGGCACCTGCATCCCGCAGCGCAGCTCCCAGCCCTGCGCATCCCCGGAGCGCTTCTCTCTCTCCCTGGAGCAGCCGGATCGGGGCACACAGATCATCACCTCCCCTCCAGCTGCACCGGGGAGCATTTCCGGGGGGCCATGAGGGTGCTCACCCACAATACTGACACAGCTGCTGGGGGTGCAGCAATGGGGGTCAGGCCTGGAACATGATTTTGTGACAGGTTTCAGACCTGGAACATGATTTTGTGTAACAGGTTTCAGATCTAGAACATGATTTTCTGTAACGAGTTTCAGACCTGGAACATTATTTTTTGTAACAGGTCTCAGACCTAGAACATGATTTTCTGTTACAGAGTTCAGACCTAGAACATGATTTTCTGTTACAAAGTTCAGACCTAGAACATGATTTTCTGTTACAGGGTTCAGACCTAGAACATGATTTTGTGTAACAGCTTTCAGATGTGGAACATGATTTTCTGTGACAGGTTTCAGACCTAGAACATGATTTTCTGTGACAGGTCTCAGACCTAGAACGCGATTTTTTGTGACAGGTCTCAGACCTAGAACATGATTTTCTGTTACAAAATTCAGACCTGGAACATGATTTTGAGGAATGTGCTTCAGAGCTGGCAGAGGATTTCACTGTCAAGACTCTACTGTAAAAACACTTTGGAGTCTCTGGGCGTGCCCAGAGGCTTTGATTTAACACCGTGAGGAAACAAACAAAAACAACAAACAAACCAAAACAACAAACAGAACAAAAATTCAACTCCCCGACACGAAGAGTCTTTGGTGGAAGCTGAGTTAAAGTAACAGATTCACCACTTTGGAGTGAGAGCTCAGCGATGCTGCAGCCCTGGCAGAGCCTCGCCGCAGCCCTGGCAGAGCCTCGCCGGAGCCCTGCCGCAGCCCTGGCAGAGCCTCGCCGGAGCCCTGCCGCAGCCCTGGCAGAGCCTCGCCGGAGCCCTGGCAGAGCCTCGCCGGAGCCTTGCCGCAGCCCTGGCAGAGCCTCGCCGGAGCCCTGGCAGAGCCTCGCCGGAACCTTGCCGCAGCCCTGGCAGAGCCTCGCCGGAGCCTTGCCGCGCCTCGGGGCTCTGCTGCTGCGGCTGCGACCTCTCTTGCCTGCACTGCAGCCTGGGCCTGTGCTGCCTGCCAGGGGCTGGGCTGTAAACGCTGCCCCAGTGCTGAGCTGGCTGGGCCGGGGAGCAGAGCTGGGGCAAGGCCCCCGGGGCGCGGCGGGAGGTGGCTGGGCCGGTCCCGCTCCCGGCGCTGTGCGAACATCGCAGCTCTGAGCACCGAGGCCAAGCTGATTGCTTTTTCTTTTTGTTTTTTTTTTTTTCCTTCTTGCATGCAGAAACTCTGACGAGCCCCTTTGGAAAAGGGTTGAATTGCATTCGGGCTGGAGCTGGTGATGGGGAAGGGGCAGCTCCTTTCCCAGGGGCAGCATTGCAGCCCTTGGGCCCGGCAGGAGGACCCAGGGCAGCAAAGAGCATTGCTTACAGCTTGAAAAAAGGAGATGAAACCAATGGTTCTGGTCAGAAAACTGACTGCAAACACTGCACTGAGGCCATCCAGGCCTTACTTCATTAAGATGAAACTAATTAAGGTGTGTGGGGCAAAGAAAACATTAAAGCCAGCAAGCTTCAGGGCGTGGCAGTGGAATGTCCAGGCAGGAGGTGTTCAAGGCTGGGTTGGAGAAGGCCTTGAGTGACCTGTACTAGTGGGAGGTGTCCCTGCCTATGGCAGGGAGTTGGAACTGGCTGAGCTTTGAGGTCCCTTCCAACCTTCCCATTCTATGATTCTATGATTCAGCTGCACTGCTGGAGGTGCAGGGTGAGGAGGAACAGAGGCTGCAAATGAGAAGATCAGCCTGGCAGGCACTGAAATCCAATTTTCTGACCACAGCCAAATGTCCTTTCCCTTTATAGGTCACACTCAGAGATTTGGCCAAGCTGCCTGCACCCCCACAAGGGGTATGGACCTGTCAAAGCCCTGGCTGCAGGCTGTCAGGATCCTTAGCTCCTGGGGCACCCTTAGCTTGCTCCTGGTGTAAAGTGCTTGAAGAACATCAAAGCTGCCAAAATGCTGCCTGGAAAGGCAGCCTGCCCCAGCAGAGGCAGGGCTGGGCAGAGGCTGCACATCTCACTGCACCTCCCCTCCCTCCCCGGGCTGGCAGGGCAGGGTGGCAAGGGCTGACCTCCAGGCAGCTCATCCCCACCTCACCAACAGGAGAGGTGAGAGGCTCTGGTCCCAGCATGAGGGCAAGCAGGGCAATGCCTCTCGAGCAGCAGCTAAGGGGGAGCTGGACGTGGCCTTGAGAAGTTTCACAGAGTTATCCAAGAGCAATTTTTCAAGTACAAATGCAGGAGAGGGAGGAGAACCTGGACCCAGTGAGCAGAGGTCATTGCTTGACCCCACATCTCCTGGTACCTGCTAAGCAAAGCATCTCCCAGCTCCACAGCTCCATCCCTGCCAGGGCTGCTCCCTTCCAGCAGCTTCCCGAGGGAATTCAACAGCTCAAGGTCAAATGGAGCCTCCTGGCCACAAGCACAGCTCCTGTGCTGGCCTGGCCCTGGCCCTGGGGCTCCTCAGAGCCCCTGGAATTCACAGTTTGCTCCTCTCACCACTGTAACAGCTTTAAAACAGAGCCAGCAGCCACCTCTGGGCTGCAGTGAAAGACAGACAAGGGACACAGCAAGGAAGGGCCTCAGCTCTGCTGAAGGAACATCTCAGGCAAGCCCAGACCTTGCTTTACAGTACTTCTGGTTCCAAGAGCTGCTGCTGGAGGGACAGAGCAAACCCCAGCCCCCAGTGTGCACCAGTGCTGCCCAACTGAGCCTGGCAGAGCAGGGCAGCAGCTCCACACCACTCAGCCTCACCTGGGCTCAGCAAGGAGCCTGTGCAAGCCCTGCAGCCTCTCTGCTTCCAGGTCCTCTCCCTCCCCACCCCACACCTGCCCCAGCTTCTCCCTTCCAGGCAAGCCTCAGGCCAAGCACCTCCAGCACAGCATTTGGCTCCTTGCCACGGGAGACAGTCTGGAGGGGAAGTGCATGTGGGGAGGGGAAAGGAACCAGCAGCTCTGGGTGGCTCCTGCTGGCAGAAGCCTCTCTGGGTAGCTCCCAGGGGGTTCCAGCCAGCCCCCAGCTGGAAGCCAGCCCCAGGCCCTGCAGTGCTCTGCTCGGGTTCAGCAACCTTCAGGTGCCTGTTGCACTCCTTGAGCCCTCATTATGTGGACAGCTAAGTGCTGGAGGTCAGGATTTCCCCCCCAGAACTAGACCCAAGCAGTTTCCAGCTGCAGAAGCTCTCTCCCAGGTGTGACTCTGGTGAGTTAGGAGCAGCCAGGACTGGTCCTTCCCCCTCAGCCACAGCTAAACCTCCACTCCCAGTAACCACAGCAGGGGCTGCTCCCTATCCAGCACTAACTCCCCTGCCCAAATACCTCAGGGGGGAGAAGCCCAACACAGAAGACCCCCCCCCAAGCTCTGCCCAAGGCCCCAGCTCACAGGGCAGCCAACAGACCCCCCTGGGAAGCAGCCACCATGAGACCCCCAAGAGACTGAGCCAGAGGCTGCTGCACTCCATAGGTGTCAAGTCCTTGGACACAAACCCAGCAGAGATTCCTCTTGGCAGAGACTCTGCAGCTGCCAGAGGAAGGATTATTGCACTGCAGAGGTTCAGCAGCCACTGGCAGTCCCTGCTCACACTGCAAGGGCCAGAGAGAGCAGGTCCAGGCCAGGAGATGCAAGCAGCACTCTGTGAAATACAGTTAGGAGGTTTCACAGAATCACAGAACTAAGCAGGTTGGAAAAGACCTTTGAGAGCATTGAGTCCAATCTATCACCCAGCACCTAATTAACTAAGCCATGGCACCAAGTGCCTCATCCAGCCTCCTCTTAAACACAGCTCTCAGCTCTGCCCTGTCTCAGTGGGAAGAGGACAGAGCCAAATGCTTTGCTCCTGCCCCAGCTGCCAGCCACTGCCTCCTCCTCCTCCGAACACCACATCAGTGACTGAAGCAGCACCCAGAAGGTGTCCTCCTCTTTGGGAAGCACAACACTGCCACTGGGCAGTGCCACCCCAGGAGTGTGACTGACTTTGGCCAGGTTCACCCTTGGCCAGAGGGAGCCAAAAGGCAGCACTGACAGAGCTGGAGTCCTGCTCTGCTCTGGGCAGAGTGAGGCCAGCTGAGCACAGCTGAGCACAGCCACAGGGCTGGCTGCAGATCTGTCACTCAGGGCTGGTTTTAGCCCTGTGAAGCTGCACAGCTCTCCCCTCTGCAGCACCATCCTGGCTCCTGCACCTGCACACAAACCAGAGAGCAAACACAAACCCCAGCCTCTGCCTGGGCACTGCCAGCACAGGCAGCTCTGCTCAGCACTTCCAGAAGGCACTTCAAGAGCTGCAAGCAGAGCCAGCAGAGAGAAGCCTGTGCACTGCCCCAGCTCTGCTCTGCTCCTGCCAGAGCTGCACAAACATGCAGCTGGGTGGGCACACAACCTCCACACACACACAGAACCACCCTGCTGCCAGCATTGCCACCAGCAGCACCTTCACCCTGCTGCCAGCTTTGCCACCACCAGCAGCAACTCCACCCTGCTGCCAGCTTTGCCACCACCAGCAGCAGCAACTCCATCCTGCTGCCAGCTTTGCCACCAGCAGCAGCAACTCCACCCTGCTGCCAGCTTTGCCACCACCAGCAGCAGCAACTCCACCCTGCTGCCAGCTTTGCCACCAGCAGCAGCAACTCCACCCTGCTGCCAGCTTTGCCACCAGCAGTGGCAACCTCACCCTGCTCCACCAGCCCCACTGACACAGGAACCCACAGCAGCTGTTTCCTCTGTGCCATCCTTTCCTTTCCAGGGCACTCAGGGCTGGCTGCAGGAGAGATCTGTCACTCAGGGCTGGTTTTAGCCCTGTGAAGCTGCACAGCTCTCCCCTCTGCAGCACCATCTTGCTTGACTGGCTCTGTAATTAATAACCCCCTGCTTGATTTGCTCTGTAATTAACAACCCCCTGCCTGGCTTGCTCTGCAATCACTGAACCTCTCCATTCACCTGATAATGCATTTCCCCAGCCAGGACCAACAGAACTAAGGAATATTGCTGGCTTGGAAAAGCATCTACAAAGATATATGTGGGTGGGAGAGGGAAAAGACAGGGAGAGAAGGAAGGTGAGAAGCAACTGCAAAGGATCTGAGGGTCCTGGGAGCCAGGCCTGGAGACTAACATAACTTAAAAAGGCTTCACTCTAGAGCACTGCAAGTAGAGTTCTGACCCCAAAATAATCATTCATATATATATTGCTGTGGCATCCATCTCAACTAAGAGGTTTGAGGTCCAGTGAGAGGTGGGGTCCTGCAGGGCACACACACAGCTCCCAGCTGCCAGCAGATTAAGGCTTTTGCTTCCCCACTTTGGAAGGGAAGGGAGCGGAGGCGAAGGGATCGGCGCTGGGCAGCTCTGTAGTCCTGGAAGACAAAGGGGCAACGGAGACAGATCCTGCTATCACCTGTCTGTTGGTCTGAGAAACCACTTTGTAAGCTGCTATGGGCTTGGCCTCCAGCCCCTGCCCATCCTCTGGGCCGTAGTGCCTGGAATACTTGGAGAGGGCCTGCGGACGGAAAGGTTTGTTGGGCGCAGTGCCCAGCGAGGGCTCCTGCCCCGCTGCCTGCCCTCCCTGGCTGCCAGCCTGCTCCTGCAGCATGCCCGTGGAAGGGCTGGGGGCTGGAGGCTCTGCAGCTCTGACAGAGGAGGGATGGAGGTTGCCAGGCTGAGCGAAGCTGGCAGAGGGATACTGAGCTCTGGCCCTGTGCTGGGCATCGCCTCCCGGGCTCCGGAAGATGGGTGGCACGAAGGGTTCCTTGGGCACGCCCTGGGAAGTCAACTCCTCCAGGCTCTTCTTCTTGGTGAAAGGGGCTCTCAGGAAGACATCTGCTTCCTCTGGGTGCCTGGCAGCCACGGTGCCCTTGGAGACAAAAGGAGCTCTGCTAAAGACATCCACCTCGTCGGGCACCCTGCGGGAGCTGCGGAAGGGAGCGGTGGCGAACACGTCTGGCTCGTTGAAAACCTCCCCAGTGTGTGACTGGAAGGCAGGGAACAGCCTCTCCCCTGCCCTGGGCTGGGAGGACTGGGCCTGGGGGTCTCCTCTGGGGGCCTCTCGCCCTTCCTTGGCAGCAGGCTGTGGGTAGCCTGGGCACGACTTGCAGGTTTCCTCCTCCTCTTCCGAATCCATCAGCAGAGGCCTGGAGCCGCTGCAGTCCAGCAGATCTCCCTCCTGGTCTGTGCCCTCCCCCTCGCTGCTGTAGAAGGAGCTGTTGCTGGAGGGTCCATCCCTTGCCAGGAGGTCTGACTCGGAGCTGTGCTGCTGCTTGGCCTCCAGCTCAGGCTGCCCTCGGTACGGAGCGAGGCCATCGCTGCCAGCAGGTCCTCTGCAGAGCTCAAGAGCTGCAGCTGGGAAGAGGCCTGGGGCTGGGTCCCTCTGCAGACCTGCAAAGGCAAGAGGAGAATGTTAAGGCAGTGACCCCAAAGCTTCATCTCCTCAAAGGCAGGAGTGAAGGTGCTGATCACACAGGAACCACCATGCTGGTCAGAATGAAAGCATCACCAGCAGCACGCATGGCAAACAGGGAGGAGAGGGGGCACGAGTGGAAGGAAACACCAATGCCAGGGGAGGTGGTGATGGCACAAGGTGACAGACACCCCAGTGCTGCCTCACAGCCTGGGCACACTACAACCACCACTGTCCAGAAAGAGATGGGAGATGTTTGACACATGGATGGACTCTCAGCACTGCTCCACAAAGNGTGTCAGTGGGCTCATGTTAGCAAGAGGACAGGAAGAAGGCAGATGAAAACTAAGCAGTGTGCATTGCAGGAAGCAGCAGCAGGGTCAGGAGGTTGCCTGGTGGCCACTGAGCAGTGGACAAGTGAGGTATTAACCAACCCACCCTGCTGTGACCCCCCCCCAAACTGCCCCCCACCCAGGCTCAGCATTCCATTGCTTCCTGCCAGCATCATTCCTTGAGCAGCCCCAGGGACCCCTCCTCGGTCCCCTCTCACAAGGAATGGCACAGCAGGCAGGCAGTGGGCACCAAAACCAGGCCCTACTGGGAGGGTTGGCACTGCTGGAGAGCTGGCAGCATGCTGCAGGTCACTCCACAGGCACTGCCTGCCCCTCCTGGTGCTCAGCACTGGGGCACAGCTCTGGGGTTCTAGGGATGGTGCCCTGGCAGCTGTGTGGTCTGCCAGCAGGCTGGTTAGGGGCTTGGCAGGAGTGAGGCTTGGGCAGAGCAGGACCAGCTGCCAGGTCACACAGGTGGCTCTGAATGACCCAACCCACACCCAAACAGGGCACAGGGAAAGGGGAGAGGAAAAAGGGGTTGGTGGTGCTGAGCATCACACCAGGGCTTGTGACAGGGGCAGCACAAACCAGGGGTCCTGTGACAGGGTCCTCTGTGTGAGCAGCTGTCTGGGGTCACACAGGCCATGGCCCT
Source organism: Ramphastos sulfuratus (assembly GCA_013399055.1). Classification (NCBI taxonomy): domain Eukaryota; kingdom Metazoa; phylum Chordata; class Aves; order Piciformes; family Ramphastidae; genus Ramphastos; species Ramphastos sulfuratus. The sequence goes on along the minus strand of WBNM01024470.1, from coordinate 5,288 downwards.
CAGGAGGGAGGAGCAGGAGGGCTGGCAGGAGGCTGTGTGTGATGTGAAGTCTGCTCTCAGCAGCAGGGCCTCTGCCCAGGGCTCTCCTGCTCTCTCAGTAGCTGAGAAGGGCACCAGAGGCTCGGAAGCAGTTTCCTGCCTTGCTGAGGCAAGGAGTGGTGAACCCCCCTGGGAGGGAAGAGTGGAGCAGTGCTCAGGCAGCAGCTCAGAGCTGGGTTCACCCAAAGCTGCCAGGAGGGAAGGGCTCTGGCAGCCTGGAAATGACACCAACAGGCACAGCAGCAGCAACCCACGGGGAAGCCTGGGGGGCTGCTGAGAGAGGGGAGCACCATCTGCACCCCCATGTTCTGCTTTGCTGAAGGAGCAAAGCCTCCAGGCACCATCCCCCAGCAGCTGCTCACAGGCACCTTTGCACCTTTCCCTCCCCAGGCTCCTGGTGTCCTCAGCTCCTTTCCTTCAGCAGGAAGCAACAGGCCAGACCCCGAAGGAGCTGTGGCAGCATCACCAGGAGGCAGGCAGCACCATGCCAGCATCTGCTGCAGCTAACAGCAGTGTGCAAGTCCCACTAGAGAGTGGCTTCAGCAGCTGTGAGAGGAGATGTGCACCAAAAAAGGTCTGAGCCATGCTTAGAGCTCTGCAACCAAACCCCAAAGCCTCTTGAGTGAAGGTCAGGGCAGAGCTCCCCAGAGGTCAGCAGGTCCCTGGGAGCAGCTCCAGGCCCTGCAGACAAACATCTCAGAGCTGCCTGCACAGCCTCGAGAGCAGAGCTGGCAGCCAGCACTGAGAGATGCTCTGAGATCAGAGCCCAGGCAGACTGCAGCACTCCAGGGATGGCTTCACACAGAGGTGAGGCAGCTTTGCTCTGCCTTGCAGGAGAGGAGAGGAAGGGGCACTGCCAGCTGCCAGAGGGTAAAGGACAAACCTCACATGGCAGAGCTGGTGCCTGCTGCTGCCACAAGCCCTGCCCTCGGTGCTGGCTCAGCTCCTGGCACCCCCAGGGCAGGCTGTGAAAAGCCACAGGCAGCTGTTTTGCCCCAATGCACACAGCAGGGCACTCCCCAGCCCCTGCTGCACATTTCCCAGCTCCTGCCTGTGCCAAGATGGTCACTGCCAAGGGGCAGCTGCCTCCTCTGGCCCCTCCTGGGAGCTGTGTGCTGGGGCAGCACCCCTCAGCTTTGCAGGCAGTGCTCTGCTTTTCACCCCTGCAGGCTCCTAACAGCTGCAAGCTTTACAGCACAGAACCCTTCCAGGAGCTTGAGGTGAGAGCTGAGGCTTCTCCCTAGCCCCTGCAGAGCAGTTGTGGTGCAGGCTCAGCTCTGGGCACTAAACAGTTCCTGACCTAGGCTCAGGCTCCCTTTCTGCAAGGAGCACAGAGCCACTCAGCACCCCAGGAAGGCAGCCTGCAGGCACTCAGAGGCTAAGCTGGAGAGCAGAGCAGGCTCCCAAAGGACTGACTGGTGGAGCTCTCCCTGAGGCAAAGAGGGCACTGGCAGAGAGCTGGAAGCACTGCCAGGGAGGCTGGACAAGAGTCCCTCTCCCTATCGTGGGGGCTGCCAGGAGGCAGAGCAGGCACCAGGATGATCTCATGGCTGCAGCACAGCCCAAAACATGAGTGTCAGGGCAGACAGAGGCTCTCCTAGGCTCTGGAGCTCCTCTTCCACCAAGTAACTCTCCCAAAACATGGGAAAAAGATGACCTTTAGGGCTCCTTTCCAACCCAAACCATTCTGTGCTTTCATCCAGCCAGGAAGGTTTTACCACGTTCCAGCATGGTGGGGGTTGGAAGGGACCTCTGGAGATCATCCAGGCCAACCCCCCCTGCCCCAGCAGGGCACCCACAGCAGCTTGCCCAGGAGCACAATGCCCAACTGGGGCTGGAATCTCTCCAGAGAAGGAGACTCCACAGCCTCGCTGGGCAGCCTGCTCCAGGGCTCTTGCTAACACAGGCACAGGGCCTGACATTTCAAAAGGGTCACAAGATTCCTCATCCCTTCCTCCCTGATGTTTTCCCTTGCATTCCAAGCCCTTGAAGCAAAGGCACTGAACAAGAGCACAGAGCTCTGGGTGCTCTCAGGGAGGAGCTGTGAGCAGCACAGGCCAGCATCAGCAGCACTGTGTCACCAAAGAGCAGCAGCAGGAAGCTTTGCTGCCTGGGGCTGGGAGGGGATCTCAGTTCTGCAGTTCCAGAAGGTAAGGAACTGAATGTGCCACTTGGTGCACAGTGCCACAGACATCTGCCCTGTGCAGGGTGAGACAGGGAGGCTGTGAAACACCAACCCAGCAGCCTGGCACCAGGAGGGATCAGCTGCAGACACACAGCAGCAGTTGGGTCCCTTCCCTCCCCTGGCCAAACGCTGCTGTGAGTCTGCTGCAGCCTGGCACTGCCCGAGCCAAATGGAAAGCAAATTTCTGGGGGGGGTTAAACTCCCTCCTGTGCAGGGCAGGAGCCTCACACAGCAGCTACCACCTTAGAACAAGCTCAGGAGCAGTGAGCTGCTGCTGAGCAAGGTCCCCCTGGGGCACAGCTGATCCAGAGGACACCAAACACAACAAAAACCTTTTCTCTCCTCCCTCCCAGCCTGTGTTTGCTGCTGGAGTGGGAGCACTTGGAAGGTGCAGTGCCCAAACAGCTCACCACAGGCACAGGCATGGGGGTTCAGCTCAGCAGGGTCCCCCACCAGCCTCCCCCACCCCACAGCCACACTTCCCCCAGTGCTGATGAATTCCCACCAGAGCTCCTCCACTAGAAGATATATTGGCTAAAAAAACCAAACCAAACAACATCAAACCCACCCAAACCAAACCAAGCAAACAAACCAACCCAAAATCCAACACTAAACCAGCCCCAACCCAACCCAACCTAACCCAAGCACACAAACCAACCCAAAATCCAACACTAAACCAGTCCCAACCCAACCCAAGCAAACAAACCAACCCAAAATCCAACACTAAACCAGTCCCAACTCAAACCAAACAAACCAACCCAAAATCCAACACTAAACCAGTCCCAACCCAACCCAACCAAACCAACCAACCCAAAATCCAACACTAAACCAGTCCCAACCCAACCACAACCATCAGCCCCAAACCCCTTCCTCCCCCCCAACACACACAGGGGTCAGAAGCTACTGTAGCTTGCTGACATCTCTGCACTCAGAGGCTCTACCTTTGCTGCCTGCCTGGATCCCCCCAAACCTGCTGAACCCTTCAATCTGAACCACATCTGAACCTTCACTGTGATAAGAGAATACATCTTGGAATCAATGTGAAAAGGTGATGGTGCTGAGAAGGGCCTGCAGGCAGCATCCTCTGAGCTCTCAGGCTGAGAAGTGCCTGCAGGCAGCACCCTCTGAGCTCTCAGGATGAGAAGTGCCTGCAGGCAGCACTCTCTGAGCTCTCAGGCTGGGAAGTGCCTGCAGGCAGCACTCTCTGAGCTCTCAGGCTGCAGAACATCACCACTCACTCCCAAGAAGTCCTCTCCACAGTAACTCAGCTCTGCACAAAGACTCACTCAGGCTGCCACTTGCCCCTGGCTGCTGGAGGATGCCACAAAGCCACCAGTGCAGATCCTCCAACCCCAGCAAGCTGCAGCAAGCCTGTGGGGACTCGCAGAGCCTGACTTGGAGCTGCAGCAGCTCTGCTCTGGGGACAGTCCCAGTGGCTTTGTCACAAACACCACAGGCTGGCTGGGCTCTGGGGGCTCTGGGTGCAATGCCTCTGCTCACCCAGTTCAAAGAGATGCCCAAAAGCAGAGGTAGGTCAGAACTCAAACCCTCTCAGAGCCAAGCAAGAGGCAGCAGATGAGTTCCAGCTGTTCCGGCTCTGAACATCTGCCCCCCCAGGGCTGATTCTTGCACCACCTCACTTTGGAAGGGAGCTGCCTCCTGCACCGTGGCTGCTTTGGCAGGATCCTGGCAGCAGGACACATCCAGCCCATGCCAAGAAGCTGCAGCCTGGCAGGGCAGAAAGGCTCCCATCAGCCAGCACCAACCAACAGCACAGGCAGGGCAGAAAGGCTCTGCTGGGGCCTGCCTGAGTGCCACTGCTGAGCCTTGCCTGAGCCTCCAGCCCCTAAAAGGGGACAGAAACATCTCCCATGGCTTCAAACAAGGCTCCAAGCATGGCTGTGAGGGAACCATTCTTACACCACTCTGGGGATGCTGCTCACACAGCATCCCCTGGGTGGAAGCTTTGTTTGTGTCCTCATGGCAGCAGCTGTCACACAACCCCCCCTGACTTTTGAGCAGCACACAGCAGTGACCCAAGGCCTGGAGGACACTCAGAGAGCTTCAAACAGAAAACCAAACTTGAATCCTGGGGTCAGCTTTGGGCCCCTCACTGCCAGGGCTGAAGCAGGACCAGAGAAAGGCAACAAAGGTGAGGAAGGGTCTGGAGAACAGAGCTGGGGAGGAGCAGCTGAGGGAGTTGGGGGTGGTGAGGCTGGAGGAGGCTGAGAGGAGACCTCCTTGGCCTCTGCAGCTCCCTGAGAGGAGGCTGCAGCCAGGTGGGGGTTGGGCTCTGCTGCCAACGAACAGGATCAGAGGTAATAGACTGCAAATGTGCCAGGGGAAGAGTTAGGTTGGAGATGAGGAAAAATCTCTTTGCTGCCAGAGTGGTCAGGGACTGGCACAGGCTGCCCAGGGAGTCCCCACCCCTGGAGGTGTCCAAGAAACCTGTGCCCATGGCACTTGTGGCCATGTTTTGGTGCCCATGGTGGGGTTGGGGTGATGTTGCACTGGATGACCTCAGAGGCTTTCCCAACCCAACCCTCTGCAGTCAATCCNAGGCTTTCCCAACCCAACCCTCTGAAGTCAATCCCAACATCTCCTCCTTCCACCTCTCCCATTCCTACTCAGAAGCTTCCTGCCGGACAGGCTCTGGAGCTCAGCTCCCTCCCAGAGCACAGCTGCCAGCCTCTGGCTTCCCACCTGCAGCCAAGCAGGCAGGACCCTGCTTGGGGAAAATCAATCCAACAGCAACCAGTCACATCTGCTCATTTAATCAGCATTGCTCACAACCCAGGCAGCAGCCTTCGCAGGACCCCTGAACGAGTGCCATTAGCAACATTCTTTAAAAGTACTTTAATTAATTGACAGAAATCTTTTGTCTCTAATATACAGCAGGTGGTGCTTTGTAAAATCCATTCTCTCTTCATATAATCTCAGGCTCTGTCTATACAATAACTTTTCTATCTATAACAGCTTTGTGGGTTTCCAGTCCAGCTTTTTTTTTTTTTTTTTTTGCCTGTGCTTTAGGAATATAAAACAAAATAATCATCATCATCATCAT
>WBNM01024469.1:0-14746 GCA_013399055.1 Ramphastos sulfuratus | reverse complement strand
CCTGAAATAAGGAATTAATGGAAAAAAAAAAAAACAAAAAGGAAAAAATATCACTTGAAAAACCAAGATGGGAGTGAAGTTGTGACTGTGCTGGAGGCAGTTGGTGTTTTGGTGCTCTAAGTGATGGCTTGGAGTGGTGGGAAACAGCCTCTGGTCCTCCTGTGGTCCACCTCCCACACAGCTCCCTGGGCACAGACCCTCCTGTGGCCCCAAATTCCCTCCCCCCCCTCCATTTCCATCCATTCCCCAGGACAGGAAGATTCCCAAGCCCTTTGCTCCACTCTTAAATACATTTCAGCAGGGATCTGTGCTGCTCCCAACAGCTCAGTCAAGCACCCAAGGCTGCCAGTCAGACACATCCTGTCTAACACATCAGCTGTGCCCAGGCCTCCTCAGCACAGCAGCCTACCCAAATCCAGACCCAAATGTTACCATTCCAAAGGCAGCTCAGGCAGGTGGGAGAGAGCAGAAGAGAATCTGCACTCCCCTGCTCATCAGCTGAGCCTGCAGCACTTGGGAGCTGTCAATTCCTAACCACCACTGCCTGGTTTATGGTTGCACTGGTCAGAACTATCTCAAGAGCTTCCCCACTGAGAGCTTAGCAAATAATCAGTGCAGCAAAAAGACCTTCCTAGAGAACTGGAAATCCATGGGAAAGTGCCCAAAAAGCATAGCTGTGCCCCCCCAAAAACAGAGGCTTGCTATAAATGTAAAGATACAGCCTGAGAGAATCAGAGAGTTGGGTGGGTGGGAAAAGCCTCTGAGGTCACCCAGCCCAACCAGCAACCCAACCCCACCATGGGCACCAAACCATGGCCCCAAGTGCCATGGCCACAACACCTCCAGGGCTGGGGACTCCACCACCTCCCTGGGCAGCCTGTGCCAGTCCCTGATCACTCTTGCAGCAAAGGAAGTTGGATATCAATCCAACCTAACCCTCCCCTGGCACAACTTGAGGCCTTGCAGGCCTCTAGCACAAGCAGCATGCAACAGCTGGCAGAAGGAATCTTCACTGGGAAGGTTTGCAAAGCCTGGAACAAGCTCCCCAGGGAGGTGGCTGAATCCCCACCCCAGGGGTGCTTAAAAGCCACAGAGGTTTATTACCAGGCCTGGCAGAGTTTGAGGATAGTTGGATTTGATCTTCCAACCAAAAGGATTGGAGGCTCCTGTGGAAGCAGAGCAATGCACACCCACCTGCTGAGCCTGCATCATCTGCTGCTGCTGCTGGTAATAGGCAGCCTGCTGCTGCTGCTGCTGCTGCTGTTGTTGCTGCTGCTGTTGCTGCTGCTGCTGCTGCAGAAGCTGCTGCTGCTGCTTCAAGAAAAGCTGCTGTTGATGCTGAGGGGTGGCTTGTGGCTGAGTGGAAGGGACCTGGGGCTGCCCCTGTGAGCCCTGCTGCTGTGGCAGTGCTGCCTGCTTGGCTTGTGGCTGGGCGGGAGGCTGCTGCGGGGCTGCCTTCTGCTGGGGGCCGCTGGCAGGCAGTGAAGGCTGCCCACTGCCCAGGGCAGCAGGCCCTGCCACTGCTGGGGACAGACAAGAGGAAGGATCTGTTAGATGAACCCCCTCAGCCCCCGCTGAGTGCCAGTGCCCACCCCTGTCCCAGCAGCAGGCACCAGGCAGGGGCTGGGGCCTCACCTTGTGGCTGCATTGCTGCCTGCGCCGTGGGTCTCTTCCTGGGCGTCAGGGCTGGCTGGATGGGCAAGATGCCAGGGTTGGGCTGTGTCTGCCCTGCTTTGGGCCTTTGCCTGGGTGCTATGGACGTTTCTGTGGTAGGGATGGGGTCTGTCAGCCTGCAGGGAGGAAAGGAAGAGCTGTGAGAGCAGAGGCTTTGGGAGGCTGGCAGCTGGGGCACAGAAGGGTTCAAAGACTCCTCCACGATGTGAAGTGAGGAAGCTGAAAACACTTCTGAGCACCCAGCCACACAGCACAGCTCCTTCCAGGGCCCTGCAGCAGAGGGAAATTGAAGGGATGCATTCACAACCTCCACCCCAGCACCACCCTTCTGGCTTCTCTGCCGATTGTGACATCTCCTCCTGCAGGACAGCTGCACCTTGTCACAACCGCTCAGCTCACTCCAGGATCTGCTACAACCAGACCCTGTTCAAACTCACTTCCAGTTCTGAGCTGAGCAGGTGAAGAACATCACCAATTAGCCTGAGAGCAGCTGGTCCCCTCGGGCAGAGCTGGCTGAGTTGCTGTTTTTACCTTCACTTTGCTCCATCCACCCCTATCTGATCTCAGCTGCTCTCTGAGCTCCCTGACACCATCCTGCCCTTCCCCAGCTACAGTAGCTTTGAGGAGATCAAAATGCTCTGCACTCAACTCCAAACCCAAAGGGGACTTCCAGTCAGGAGAGATGTCCCAGCTCAGTCTGAAGGAAACAGGAAGCAGCAGCAGGACAGTAGCAAAACTCCATCTGAAGAGCCCAATTAGTGTGGAAACTGCTGAAAGCAGCTCTTCAGATGGAGACCATTTGAGCTTTTCTGTGTGTCCCCTGCAAAACCCACAACAATTCCACCCAGGTTAGCAGCTGCTGAGGCTGCAGCTCAAACTGGGATAGCTCCCAGTGTGGTTCCTCAACAGGTTCATGTTCTTTGGGTCAGCTCCAGGCCCTGACTTTGCTCCCAGCAGAGTTCTTTCTCTGGGCGCTGCCTGCAGGATGATCTGCTGAAGCCATCTGAAGTGCATGAACCTCAAGTGCTGCTCTTCTGCCTTCAGCAGAAGCAGCCAAGATGTTGAGTCATGCTGAGCAATGTCCAAGTCTCATTTCCTCATGCAGAAGACTTCCCCTAATATCTGCATTTTCTGACACTGAGATCACTGAAGATCTCTTTTTGAGCTCTCTGACCTGAGACCTTTGAGCCCTTCGAGCCCTGCCTCTGAGATCCTCCTCTGAGCCCTGCCTCTGAGATCCTCCTCTGAGCCCTGCCTCTGAGATCCTCCTCTGAGATCCTCCTCTGAGCCCTGCCTCTGAGATCCTTCTCTGAGCCCTGCCTCTGAGCCCTGCCTCTGAGATCTTCCTCTGAGATCCTCCTCTGAGCCCTACCTCTGAGATCCTCCTCTGAGATCCTCCTCTGAGATCTTCCTCTGAGATCCTCCTCTGAGCCCTGCCTCTGAGATCTTCCTCTGAGATCCTCCTCTGAGCCCTGCCTCTGAGATCCTCCTCTGAGATCCTCCTCTGAGCCCTGCCTCTGAGATCCTCCTCTGAGCCCTGCCTGAGATCTTCCTCTGAGCCCTGCCTCTGAGATCCTCCTCTGAGATCCTCCTCTGAGCCCTGCCTCTGAGATCTTCCTCTGAGATCCTCCTCTGAGCCCTGCCTCTGAGATCCTTCTCTGAGCCCTGCCTCTGAGCCCTGCCTCTGAGATCTTCCTCTGAGATCTTCCTCTGAGCCCTGCCTCTGAGATCCTCCTCTGAGATCCTCCTCTGAGCCCTGCCTCTGAGATCTGCCTCTGAGATCCTCCTCTGAGCCCTGCCTCTGAGATCCTTCTCTGAGCCCTGCCTCTGAGCCCTGCCTCTGAGATCTTCCTCTGAGATCCTCCTCTGAGCCCTACCTCTGAGATCCTCCTCTGAGATCCTCCTCTGAGATCTTCCTCTGAGATCCTCCTCTGAGCCCTGCCTCTGAGATCTTCCTCTGAGATCCTCCTCTGAGCCCTGCCTCTGAGATCTGCCTCTGAGATCCTTCTCTGAGACCTACCTTTGAGACCTTTCTCTGAAACTTTTGACCTGAGACCTTTGAGATGTTTGAGACCTTTGACCTGAGACCTTTGGTTATCTGCATGGTTTGACTCCATGTGTAAATGGAAGCCCAGGAGGAAGCAGCTAAACACACCAAGCATCCTTCCTGCTAAGGAGCAGAAAAAGAGGAGGAGGAGAGGGCTGAGCACCATGCAGATGTGGTTACCTGGCCTTGGGCTGACTCTTCTTTGCAGCAGCTTCACTTGCTTTAACTGGGTCTGGGAGCTTAGCAGGGATTGGAGAGTTCTGCCAAAACCAGAGAGTTTTGTCATGTGAAGGCAGAAAGCAGTCAGAAACCATTTGCAAAAGCATCACAATGCTAGAGAGGGATTGGAGGATCCCCAAAGCTGGGGATGGACACAGGACAGGCTGGGCACAGGACAAACTCCCAAGCCCAAGTCACTGAGGAGATGGTGGCTTGGGAGAGTCCTCATGAAGGCAAAGCCTGGTTCAGCTTTTTGATCATTTACAAACCTGGAATTTGAACCCAGAGACTCACAGCTGGGCACAGCCCAGAGCCTCACAGCTGGGACCAACCCAGAGACTCACAGCTGGGCACAACCCAGAGACTCACAGCTGGGACCAACCCAGAGACTCACAGCTGGGCACAACCCAACCCAGACACTCACAGCTGGGACCAACCCAGAGACTCACAGCTGGGCACAGCCCAGAGCCTCACAGCTGGGACCAACCCAGAGACTCACAGCTGGGCACAACCCAGAGACTCACAGCTGGGCACAACCCAGAGACTCACAGCTGGGCACAACCCAATCCAGAGACTCACAGCTGGGCACAACCCAGGGACTCACAGCTGGGACCAACCCAGAGACTCACAGCTGGGACCAACCCAGAGACTCACAGCTGGGACCAACCCAGAGACTCACAGCTGGGCACAACCCAGAGACTCACAGCTGGGCACAACCCAGAGACTCACAGCTGGGCACAACCCAATCCAGAGACTCACAGCTGGGACCAACCCAGGGACTCACAAGCACCACTCAGCAATGCTGCTAGGACAAACTGCAGGTTTCTGGGTCAGAAAACCACCAATAACCACCTGAACAATGGCAAAAAAAATCCTCAAGAAGTTGCTTCCCACTTCAAAACAAGAAAACCAGTGGGGATGGCCACAGCAGAGAGCCACTCCTTGTGCAATTGAAGCCTGCAAAGCTACACTCAGGAGGGGCAGATGGCTGGGGATGGTCTGATGGACACCCAAAGCAGTTGGCTAGGCCCAGCCAAAGGACTGAGATGTTTAAAACCAACCACAGCATAAACAAGGGGGACAGGCTGGGAGAGTTGGGGCTGGAGGTGTTTGTTCTCAGTAGGACTCCAGAGGCTTTCTGCTTGTTTGGTTAATGAGGTCATCCTGGGAAGCCAAGGGAGAGTTGGGGCTGTTGAGGCTGGAGAAGAGAAGGCTCCAGGGAGAGCTCAGAGCAGCTTCCAGTAGCTGAAGGGGGCTGCAGGAGAGCTGAGGAGGGACTTTGGGCAAGAGTTGGCAGTGCCAGGCTGAGGGACAATGGCTTTGAGCTGGGAGAGGGGAAAGTGAGAGTGGAGATGAGGGAGAAATTGTTGAGAGGGAGGGTGGGCACAGACTGGCACAGGTTGCCCAGGGAGGTTGTGGAGCACAGAAGCACAGAATGGGATCTCTGATCTCTGATCCCATTCTGTGCTTCTGTGCTCCACAGCCTCCCTGGAAGTGTTCAGTGCCAGGCTGGATGAGGCCTTGAGCACCCTGTGCTGGTGGGAGGTGCCCCTGCCCATGGCAGGAGGTTGGCACTGGATGGTCTTTAAGGTCCTTTCCATCCTGTGGGGCTGTGGATCACATTGCTGTGAGCCAGGTGACAGCAGTGAGTGCTGTAAAAGGAGAAACCTTTCCAGCCTCTGCTCAAACCTCTTCAAAGGAGATGGGCACTGCCTGCCAACCCAACCCAACCTATCAGCCTCTGAGCTCCACAGGCAGTGGTGAGTGTGCCTGGAGCTGAGATGGGCACCACAGGCAGGGTCCAGCTCCCCATGTCCACAGGATCTCTTGGTTGGCCTCACACCAGCAAGTGAGTGAGGAGGTAAAGAAGGGACAAAGAGAAACAAACACCTGAAACAATTCCCTGATTGCTGCCCCCAGCCCAGGCCCCAAAGCCCTCTCCCATCAGTCACTCCTGTGCCACTCACCTGGACGTTCTGGACTGGGCATTCCTTCTTTGCCAGTTTGAATGCAAAGTAGGAGACTTGGTAAATATCAGGTCTCTTATCAGGGTCTGGCTCAAGCATGTAACCTTTAAAAGACAGAGATGCCAACATCAGAGCCAGAGGAGAGACAGGGTCACAAGTTCTGGCTGTGGCACTCTAGCAGAAGAGACACTGAGGCTGCTGAGACCCTGGGGTTGGAGATGCCCCAGCCCTGGCACCACTCCAGGGTAGGTTGTTTGGGGCTCTCAGCAATCTGCTCTAGAAGCTCACTGCAGGGAGGGCTGACCTAGATGACCCTGAATGGTCCCTTCAGCCCAAAGCATTCTGTGATGCTACACTTGGGGTGAGCAGATGCTCCCAGGGTGCCTGTCCTGTCTCTTTCACACACCCCAGTCACCAAGGCAGCAGGGCTGGGCCACCAGGGGCAGAGAGCAATGGGCAGGGTGGACCAAGAGAGCCTTTCCATGCAGCTATGAACAAGCTGTAGCTGCTGGCAATGGCTCCAGGGCAAGGAGGAAGAATGCAGCTCCCTGGCCAAGGAAGCAGCACTGGGTTGGACTTCTGCATTTCCAAGTGGAGCTGCAGGAACAGAGCCTGACGATGCCAGCCCTGTATGTGTCCCTGGGGCAGGAAGACAGAGCAGCCACACACAGCAGCAGAGGAAACACCAGGCTGCTCTGCAGACACACCCAGCCCTCTGTTAGTCAAGATTGTGGCTGGGAAAAAAAAAAAAAAATCAACCCAAATGCTGTGCTGCAAACCACAGCTGCCCCAACCCTGCCACGAGACTGCATTGTGCCCTCAGTGGCACAGCCAGGGAGTTATTTATAAAGCACTGCAGCTCTGCTTTCTCAGTTCACAGGAGATGTATCCCCATCACTAGGCTAAGTCACTGTAGCTCTTTTCAGCTCCTTCCCCAAGCAGATTTACTGCTGGAGAAAGCTTTCTGCACAAACAGCTTCATTGTGCAGGTCCCTGCAGGGCTCCCAAACCAAACGCTTCTCCCTTCTCCTGCCTGCCCACGGAGTGCATCCACCGCGGCCTAGCCAAGCACAAATCCTGGCATCATTTCCTTCCTGAGCTCCTAGAAGATCCCTTCCTGCAGCCCTGGTGCAAGGCAGCCTGTCCGGAGGAGCTGGCAGGGGGCACTCACGGATGAGGCAGTGCATGTCCTGCGAGTGCCGCGAGTTGTCGGGGATGGTGAAGTTGCCGTCGCAGATGGCCACCTGGCTCTCCCCGAAGGGCAAGGTGAAGTAGCACAGCTTGTACAGCAAACAGCCAAGGGCCTGCAGAGAGAGAGAGAGCACAGCACAGGGCTCAGCAAACCCGAGCAGAGCAGGCAGTGGTGCAGCTCAGCCCCTCTGGGAAGTGCTGCAGCCTGCTCTGCCGTGGGGCCCTGCGCGGCTCAGGTGTTTCAATGCCACTGCCCTGGAAAGCAGAGGGAGGTGGACAGGTGAAGAGCTGCCCCTTGCCAGGCAGAGCTGGGGACTGGCTGAGTGTCACCACACACCTCACAGGGCCATCCAACAGGCAAACCCTCTCTCTGCCACAGACTGGCAGGGAAAAGCACAGCACCAGCAGAATCAAGCTGCAGCCACCCCCTTGGTGCTCTTCTGCCCACAAGGGACACCCAAACTGCTCCCAAGCTTCACCCCACAGCACCTGCCAACTGCTGCAGAGATGCAGCAGGGAGAGAGCATGCTGAGGCTGCAGGGTTCTATCATCCTCTATCTACCTCTGTGCTGCTCTTGTGCTCCCAGGGCACAGAAGCAGAGGAGCTGTGCATGAAAGGCTCCTCCTGAAACACTCCCCTGGCTCCGAGGGCAGAGGGGCAGGCAGTGCCCAACCCCCAGCACCTGGGCAGCAGCTTCCAGCCTGTGCCAGAGGATTTCACAACCACACTGCACTCCACTCACTCCACAGTGACTGCTTTAAGGAACACAACCCTACAACTGTTGGGGTGGGAAGAGACCTTGGAGACCACCAAGTGCAACCCACAGCTCACAATCTCACCACTGCTGCTGAGACACTGCCACTAGACCACCTCAGCACCACCTCCCTCAGCACCACCTCCATGCCTCTCTCAAACACCTCCAGGGATGAGGACTCCACAGGCAGCCTGATCCAATGCCTGAGAAGCCTTTCTGGGAGGAAACTTTTCCTGATACCCAACCTGAACCCCCTCTGGCACAACTGGAAGCTGCCTCCCAGCAGGACACAGGCTGCAGAGCCCTGAAGCTGAGGCCCCAACTGCACACACCCCAATGTGATCCTCTGGGAGTGCTCAGTGGGTCACTAGAGCAGGATTCCCTCCATGTCAGCAAAGGCAGAGCCTTCTGAGCCTCTGGGATTCCACCTTTCCATGTGATCACAGGAAGGACTGCAGATCCCAGCTTCCCCTCTGCCTGTCTCTGAGGCCCTGACAAGCTTTTCATGCTGTCCCAGCTGTGACCTCACCTCTCTGGGTCTCCTGCAGCAAGATGAGTGACCCAGCACTGGTACAGGGCCCAGCTCAGCAGAGCAGGAGCCCCACAGGAGCTGCTGTTGTGTCCACACTGAGCTGGCAGGGGATAGAGGACTCCTCCCAGAGGATTCCACAGCAGCAATTTTCCCTCTTGCCCACGCAGATGCAGAGCTACTAAGGATGCATTAAAGCTCCTTTTGCCCTGCTGCTGCCTTGCTGCAAACCTGCTCTGAACTGACACTTGGAACACCCCAATTGTGAGCTGCCACCACACAGCACAGACCTCTCATCTCCATCCCAGCTGCAGGGAAGGTTTCCATCTCTCATCAGATCACTCCAAGGCTGCAGTTTGCTCCCCAGGATCCCACTGCTCATGAGGCAACTGCTCTGTGCCCAGGCTGCACAGCTCAGAGCTGTGCCAGGACAAGGCAGCTGCTGCTCCTGGGCAGGGCTGTCTGCTCAGCTGCCTACCAGACTCTGCCTGGTCCCTTGGACTGCCCAAGCAGAAGGAATCACAACACTGAGAAGGCTCTGGCTGAAGGCACTGCCAGCCCTGCAGGGCCATGGCTCTCTGCAGCACAACCACACAGGGGGCACAAAGGCCAACCTGTGCCTGGGACACAAAGACCAACCTGTGCCTGGGGCACAAAGGCCAACCTGTGCCTGAGCCACCAATGCCTGCTCAGCAGAAACACCAAGCAGAGGAGCTCTGGAGTCAAAAACTCTGCAGTTTCTTACAGAGTTAGCCCCAGACAGATAGACAGACAGTCAGACAGACAGACAGACAGCCAGACACAGACAGACAGACAGACAGTCAGACAGACAGACACAGCCAGCCAGCCAGACACAGACAGACACAGACAGACAGCCAGACACAGCCAGACAGACACAGCCAGACAGCTAGTCAGACAGACAGACACAGACAGCCAGACACAGCCAGCCAGACACAGCCAGCCAGCTAGTCAGACAGCCAGACACAGCCAGACAGACACAGCCAGACAGCTAGTCAGACAGCCAGACAGAGCCAGCCAGACACAGAAAGCCAGACACAGCCAGCCAGCCAGAGCCAGCCAGCCAGCCAGCCACAGCCAGCCAGCTCCCCTGCCATGACCCCAGGCTGCAAGCTGGCTGCAGGACTCAGAGGGGGTTTGCTACATACCCAGATGTCTGCTTTTGTAGTGATGAGTTTGCCACTGTACAGGTTGACCATCTCTGGTGCTCTGTAGGACAGGGTAGTGTACCTGCAGCAGAGAGAGCAGCACTGAGGCCCATGCAGGCAGCACCTTCACACTGCAATGTGTCCACACAATTGCAGCTTCCCTCCCTCCCCTGTGTTTTAGGGAGAGGGATACTGAAGGAGGTATTCTGCTGGATTAGGTTGGAAGGGATCTTCAAGATCATCCAGTGCCAACCTCCTGCCATGGGCAGGGGCACCTCCCACCAGCACAAGTTGCTCAAGGCCTCATCCAGGCTGGCATTGAACACCTCCAGGGAGGTTGGGGAGCACAGAATGTGCTTCTGTGCTCCACAACCTCCCTGGGCAACCTGTGCCAGGCTCTCCCAACCTCCCTCTCAACAATTTCTCCCTCATTTCCACTCTCACTTTCCCCTCTCCCAGCTCAAAGCCATTGTCCCTCAGCCTGGCACTGCCAGCCCTTGCCCAAAGTCCTTCCCCAGCTCTCCTGCAGCCCCTTCAGGCACTGCAAGGCTGCTCTGAGCTCTTCCTGGAGCCTTCTCTTCTCCAGCCTCAACAGCCCCAACTCTCCCAGCCTGTGCCTACAGGGGAGCTTCTGCAGCCTCTGCTCCTCCCTGTGCCCTCCTCTGGAGCCTCTCCAGCAGCTCCAGGTCCTCCTTGAGCTGGTTGCCCAGAGCTGGAGGCAGTGCTGCAGGTGGGGGCTGAGCAGAGCAGAGCAGAGGGGCAGAATCCCCCCCCTGTGCTGCTGGCCACACATTTACCAGCATCTGCTGCCCCTCTAGCAATAAAACCCCAACCACTGTGAGCTGCCCTGCAGGAGCCAGAGCAGGCACCAAGCCTGTTTCCAAAGGCAGCTGTTTACTTCCAAAGCCATGCAGGCATTTTAAGCACTGGCACAGAAATATTCAAGGGTTCAGAGCATTAAGGAGGTCGATAACCAAATGCCCTCTGCAGTGTCCTTGCTGCTGGGGCTTTGGCCAATTGTACTACAAAGATTGGAACCAGATCTGTGGCTCCTTCAAAGAGGTTTCCCCAGCAGGACTCCTGCTCAGAGGAGGGTACAGGAGGAAAGGTTAAAGCAGAGCTCAGGCTACAGCCAGAGCCTGCCTCATGTTAACACATCAGAGCATCAGGAGAGCCTGAGGCTGTGCCAGAGCTGAGGAGACTCTCACAGAAAGAGTCACAAAACCATGGAATGGTTTGGGATGGAAAAGCCTCTGAGGTCATCCAGTCCAACATCAACCCAACACCACCATGGACACCAAAACATGGCCACAGGCTTCTTGGACACCTCCAGGGATGGGGACTCCACCACCTCTCTGGGCAGCCTGTGCCAATCCCTGACTACTCTGGCAGCAAAGAATTTTCTTCCTCATCTTCAACCTAACCCTCCCCAGGCACAATTTCAGGCCATTTCCTCTGATCCTGTCCTTTGTTCCTTGGCAGAAGAGTCCAACCCCCACCTGGCTCCAGCCTCCTCTCAGGGAGCTGTAGAGAGCAGTGAGGTCTCCTCCAGCCTCAACACTCTCAGCTCCCTCAGCTGCTCCTTCCCAGCCTTGTTCTCTAGACCCTTCCCCAGCTGCCTTGCCCTTGTCTGGCCCTGCTCCAGCTCCTCAGTTCCTCTCTAGTTGGGGCTGTGGCACCTTGCATGCTCCTTGCCTTGGTCACAAGAGCACTGCTAGAGGCAAAGGTCTTGCAGGCTCATTAATAGGAATGAGAATGAGGCAACAAGGAACAAGAGAAAACAGGAACAAGAATGAGGCACTGCAAAGGGGCTGCAAAGCCAGAGCAGAGAGCTCCAGAAGCCCCAGCCCAACACAGCCAGGAAATCCTTGCTGGTGGAGCTGAGTCCTAACCACCAGGAAGTGTCTGCACACACTGGTACCAGCAACTGGGAAGCCTGAAGCACTGATGTCAAAACTACAGCAAGACCAAGGGTGTCTGCTGTGAGCACAGGCTGAGGGAGCTGGGGAGGTGCAGCCTGCAGAGGAGAAGGCTCCAGGGGCACCTCAGAGCTGCTGCCAGTGCTTGCAGGGATCCTGCAGGAAGGTTGCAGAGAGACTTTGGCTGAGGGGGTCTGAGGCAGG
The DNA here is from genome assembly GCA_013399055.1 of Ramphastos sulfuratus. NCBI lineage: Eukaryota > Metazoa > Chordata > Aves > Piciformes > Ramphastidae > Ramphastos > Ramphastos sulfuratus. The sequence continues at coordinate 3,075 of WBNM01024469.1, read as the reverse complement.
CCAAGGGGGAATGGTTTGGAGCTGAGGCAGAGCAGGGTTAGAGTGGAGCTGAGGCAGAAGTTGTTGAGTGTGAGGGTGGTGAGAGCCTGGCACAGGCTGCCCAGGGAGGCTGTGGCTGCCTCCTTGCTGGGGGTGTTCAAGGCCAGGTTGGATGAGGCCTGGAGCAGCTGAGTGTAACTGAGAGGTGTCCCTGGGCATGGCAGGGGCTGGAGGAGCTGAGCTCTGAGCTCCCTTCCAACCTGAGCCATTCAAGGATTCTATGACTGACCTGGAACCTGCCCCACTCCTGAACCAGGCCCTGCTGCTCTGCCAGCTCCCTTTTTAGAGGCATCATTTCCACCACAGCTGGTGGTGCATGGGACAAGAGAAGGAGCCCAACTGAATTCTTTAAGGCCTTCATCTTTCTAAGAGGAGCTGAGAAGCCAGACCCTGCACCCCCTCAGTCACTGCAGGGCTCTCTGACTGAGTGGCTCACAGAGGACAGGGCTTTTGTCAGCTGCTCTGCTGCAGAGAGAGGAAGGACAGAGACAGGCTGACCCCATACCTAAGAGGAGGTGTCAAGGCATGAGGACACTCAAGTCTTTCAAATCCAAAGTAATTACATCAAGCTCAGTTTATTGTTTCACCTCCCCCCAGGCACTAACTCACCGGCAGCAGACAAGAGCTCTGCAGCAGCCTCCAATCTGCTGCCACAAAAGTTAACCCTTCAAATCCAAACCCTGCCCAAGCTGGGCAGGAAAAGCCTCACTTACTTTTTGATCTCCTCCTCCACTGCATTCACCCCTTCTGTCTGAGGGTTCTGGAACTTGTTGGTGGCACTTCCAAAGTCGCAGAGGACGTAGTGGCCGCGGTCGTGCAGCAGGATGTTCTCCACCTGGGAGCAGCACAGACAGACAGGATCAGTCAGACTCAAAGCCTGGCCCTTGTCTCAGCTGAGTGCCTGCAGACACAGCAGGCAAGGCTGGCATGAAGGCAGAAGGTGACAGCAAGCAAAACATGCAGCACAACTCTGCCACAGCTCCTGGCAGGGACAGTCACAAGGCAGAGCACAACTGCGGCTCCGCTGCCATCCTGCTGCCTCTCCTGACAGCACAGCACCAGGCCTCTGCCAAGCCTGCTGTGTGATTCAGGGCAGGAATTGTGGCCTGGGATCTTCCCTCCTCAGCTTCCCTGAGCTGCTGTGAGCCCTGGACTGGCATCTCAACTTGAGACAGCCAGCATGAGCTGCTCACAGCTTTATCAAGGGCTGTAGCTCCTCTGCCTGGTGGGGCAGAGAGGAGGTCAGGGACAGACACATCTCTGTTTGATGGAAATTAGCAGAGACTCATGGAATGGGTTGGGCTGGAAGGGTCCTTAAAGATCATCCAGTTCCACGGGCAGGGGCACAGCACAGGTGGCTCAAGGCCTCATCCAGCCTGGTCCTGAACACCTCCAGGGAGGTTGTGGAGCACAGAATCACCCAACGTGATCTCTGATCACGTTGGGTGATTCTGTGCTCCACAACCTCCCTGGGCAACCTGTGCCAGTGTCCAGCAGACTCCAGAACTGATTTACCCAGGGACTCATCCAGATGTTCCCTTGCAGAGCACAGCCCAAGGCACCTCTACCTTGCTGGGCCTTTGCACAGAGGGCACCACAAGGCAGCTGTGCCATGGTGCCCACCCGCACCCTGTGCTCTGCTCACTTCTCTCATCTCCTCCACTCTGCCACCACCAAAGAGCATCTCAGAGCTCTGCATGCTCAAAAAAACTCTCACTCAGCTCATAAAACAAAAGGGAGCTTTGCTTTAGGGGCACACAGAATGCCAGGCTGCAAGGGACCCCAAGCAGCAGCTGGGCCAAGCTCTCTGGCTGCTGGAGCAGCAGCCCTGTCCAGTGCAGGGCACTCCACTGCTGCCCCTGGGACATGATTCCAGTGTCCAACTGTGCTCAGGGGTTAAACATTTTCTTCTGCAGTCCAATGGGAATGCCCCCAGCAGGAACTCATCCCCATCACCTTTTGTCTTTTCCATGGCACTCCTTGTTAAAAGGGAGTCTCCACCCTCCTGGCACCCACCCTTGGTGCCCTGGTCCGTGGCAGTAAGGTCTGCCCTGAGCCTTCTCCAGGCTGCACAAGCTCAGCTCTCAGCCTTTCCTCTCCAGCCCTCTGATCACTGTGGTGACCCTTCCCTGGGCATTGCCTTTCCCTGGCCTGGCTGCCTGCCCCACCCCCCAGCACTCACATTTAGCCACTCATTAACAAACATCTGCTGCAGCTGTCAAAGTATTTCAACACCACCCCGAAGGGCTGAAAATCCTGAGCTCAGTTCTTTGTTTTCGCAAGATCAAAGAACTTTGTTTCAAGCTCAGACTCGGTGTGGCCCTGTGCAGCCTGCTCCAGCTGGAGCTGTCCCTGCCGACTGCAGGGTGGGGGTTGAACAAGATGCCCTTGGAGGGTCCTTTCCAACCTGATGCAATCTGTGAGCGTGTGGAGAGGCTCTGCACAGCAGCACTCCCAGCACCTCCTCTCAGGGCAGTGCTCACAATCCTGCCTGATTTGCTCTCCTCCCAGTGCCAAACCCTCACAGCCACGCAGGAGCTCCATCCCCTGCTGCTGTATTCCCCCAAATCACCACACAAGTGCTCACTGATGAAGTCTTTGGGAAGTGACCTCCCCTTTGAGGATGTGCTCCACGAGAAGGAAAGGAAAAGGGAGGTGTCAGCAGTTTCAGCAGCAGAAAAAGCAGCCAGATGAGAGCAGCTGAGAGGGGGGAAAAGCCTGGCTTGAAAGCAAGGGTTAAGGAGCCTCCCCCCTCTGCCAGCCACCTGCTCTGACTCAAAGGCTGCACACAGATGTGCTCCCCAGCACAGCAGCACTGGGGGCCTCATGCCCTGCAAACACTCCCAACACTTCCAGAAGAATCCTTCTGCCTTATCTGGCTGAGAGCTGCCAGAGCAGGCCTCTGAGCATCCCACATCAGCACTGCACAGCCAGCAACAGGCTGCTGCAGTCCCCTCCCCAAAAAGGGACAGACCCAAGGCAACAGCAAAACAAAGAGCCTGAAGGAAGCTGAGTGCCAGGGGCTGCTCGGTATGG
>WBNM01024466.1:0-28694 GCA_013399055.1 Ramphastos sulfuratus | reverse complement strand
ATAGTTCCCAACCTGGGATGTATATGCATTGTAAAATGTGCAAGGAACTGATTGTGCCAGAAACTGGGGCTGAACGTGAATGGTTTGAAAAGGAGAACTAACTTTTTGAGAGAACTCCATCAGATTAGATGATGTGTGTGTCCTCCTGGTGAAAGATTATGAACATGGACACTGAAGAGATTCTTTCCAGGTCTGCCTTCTTGTGGAGGGAGAGAAGGGGATGACATATGCAGAATAGGAACAAAACTTCTACAGCAGCATCGTGGATACAACTGTGCAGCTGAGACAGCAGCAGGCAAAGACAGAGAAAAGTTTTCTGAGATAACAGGCATGTGTGCCTGGATATCTGTTAGTTGTGAGGCTCAGAAGAAAGGTGCGTCCCAAAGGTACTGACAGTGTAGATGCAAACGTTTACAAGCATTCATCACAGACACACCAAGAACCTTGAACTAATGCTTTGGTATTTGAATGTGGTAGTAAGTGCTGAACACAATTTTTATTATTATAGTGGAGGCACTGATTTATTAGGTGGTGTTGGGACAAAAGAGCTGACCATAATACAAACAACGGTAAGCACCTTAGCAGAAAGGAGTGTTTCAGGCAGTGTCTTACACTCTGCCAGTCTTAAGCAGATGAGCATAAATCGAATTTCATGCTAACTTGCTCTGGGCAATATGCACCCAAGTTCTTAATTAAGTTCAAGTGAATTAAGGTAACGTAATTAAAAAAATTTCACACAGTTCACAGATACAACAAGACTGGTTTGATAGCAATATTAATCTGCTCTACAGTCTGTATTTGCTGGTGTCAGTAGGGATACTGGTGAAATTAATGTTGGTTGTCAAAATTTGCAAAGTCACTGTAAACAAATTCAAGCATTTAGGGGCAACTAGATGGTAATGAAAGGAAAAACACTAGAAAAGAAAAAGAGGGAAGAATTCGAGTTTTTACTGTGACTGTCTTTAAATACATAACCAGTTTGCCCAGAGATGGTTTTGAGTCTCCACCATAGGAAGTATTCAAACCCCAACTGGGCATGACCTTGAGCAACTTTCTCTACCTGTCCCCACTCTGAGCATATTGATTGGACTAGATAATCCCCAGAGGTTTCTTCCACCTTAAAACTTGAACTGCTCTCTGTGACATTGTATGAAATTATAGTTGCATAGAAACTGTGCTAGTTTGAGGGATCCTAGGTCCCCCCTAAACAAAACCATAGGAATGGAGACCCACCCCAGGGGGATAGAGGCTCACCCCAGGGGGATGGACCTGCTCATCCCAGGGTATTGTAATATTGTTATTCTGTTCTGTTTTCTGGTATCACAGCTTAAAAGATAGTGCTTGACCTAATCTCTCTCTCTTCTCTTCCCTGCCTTTCTTGCTTCTACTTGTCTCTGAAAACAGCGCACGTTCTTATCTCATGGTGCGTGGGGGAGTTGGCAGGCAGAGAATTGAGCCACTGAGACCGGCTGAGAGTGGAAGGGGTGGAGGATTCTAGAAGTCCAGTTTGGGCCTGATGGATTTTGTACTTATTCTATCTGATTGCCTTGTGTATATATGTTCTTGTAGATAGAATTACCTCTCTAAACTTCCAGTGTGCAGTATCCTCATTCTTACTCCTGAAAAGGGGTAAGAGTAATTTCCTCCAGTACCAGGTAAGCTTGTGGCCTGGGACACTCTCACTTCTGATGTTTGCTCATTTTTAAGTAGTTGATTTTGTAACACTCTGGGTGCACATGTACATGTGTAGAGATGGGGAGTGTGGAAATAAATACACATATACAAAGCAAAAACATTAGTGCATGCTAATACTTACATATGTAGTATAAGTTGCATATCATACATACACAAAATTCCAAACCAAAATAAGTAAGGAAAACCACAAGAACAAAAAACCCAAGCTAAAATCCCAAAAAAAAAAAACTCCTGAGAATTTCAATAGAGGTGTTTAGCATTAGATTTTTTAAACTTAATTTTATTTTTATTGACGGCAGGGAGAAACAAGAATTGTTCAGGTATGCAAAAGAAATATCATTTTAGTTCACATAAATAGAATGATGCGTGAGTAAGGGGCAGAAAACTGCCAAAACATGGGATCTGAGTGCCAAAGTCACAAAGGAGATAAAGAATGAAAGACAGCATCTGCAGATCGGCTCAGTGCCATGGAAGGAGAAACAATCCTGAATTTGAATGGGAAACCAGATTACAGGAAGAGCCGCATCTGGCCTTCTGCAAACATTTGACTGTCAAAACTCAACTAAGCTGTGAGATTCCATTTGGTTTTATTGTCAATCCTAATGAATATGGGGACAGAAAATGGCAAAAGAGGGAAAGAGGATGGTACAGAAAGCTTTTAAGAGAGCAGGAAATAGGTATCTGAGTATTTAGGCAGTCCTGAGTGGCTTGGAGTCAGATGTGAAGGGAATCTGAAAAGAAACAAAGCAGAATCTATCCTCAGAATGGACAACAATTTTCATAGAATCATGGAAGACAGAAGCTTGGAGAGAAGGAGGACAGGGAACTTATTCTGGTGAAGATGTGAGGCCCAATTTAGCTGCCTGGAAAAGCAGTGTTATCTGTTCATAATGTGACAAAATTTTAGACAGAAAATAAGTAAAGAGAAACATTTCCCAACTTCAAAGAGGGCTGGGTGGCCAAAGAGAAGCCTAAGGAGAGCTGTGATATGTTATGCTGAAGTAACCATAGCTGATGACCTGACCAATTTAGGGCTGTTGCAGAAGACATGCCAAAGATGTAGGATAGCATGAAATGTGAGCCAAGATTGCACAGATGTCATCAAGAGAAAGCTTGATGGGACACTAACCAAGTGCTGTGTAAGAGAAGCCACATAGCAGTGGACGAAAAGCCCTCAAAAGGGAGAATAGTAAAAAGAAAAGATGTTGGAGCAGTGGCTGTTAATGTTAAATAAAGCAGAGAGTCAGATATGCAGAAATAAACAGACAAATATAATCTTAATTCTGTTCTTGTACAAAAATCTTTCAAGAGGTATAGAAAAGCAATGCCACTAAAACCACAGAAATGAGAAAGAATAAATCATGGAGTGAATATTCATCACATGAAGAAAAAAAAGAGTCTTGTATCATTAGAGATGTGTCTAGATATAGGATGGTGTCCTCATGCCTCTAGTTGTTACAGTTCTTGCACTGAAGTCCAAAACAAAAGCAGCAAAGGAAGATCCAGCCAAAATGCAGCTGGCAGATTATTGTGGATTCCTGGCAAACTGCTGTCATTGTGCCTCGACTGTTTTTTTACAGCCCTCACCAGCAGCTACTTCAGCCTCTCCAGTAATGAAGATGTGTCTCTCTCATTTACACATATTCAAGCTGTTCCACCTTAGCACAATTAATTATTCATTGGAGCGGGAACTAGGAGAAAGTGTCCTGCATCCCAGGTGAATGCCAAAACTATTGTATTATGTAGAAATTCCCACATTCTCTTTCTCCTTAGCTCTTAATTCAGATGTGCAAAGCAGAGCAGTGTCAACAGAAGCAGATTAAATGGCTCTGTCCCAAATAACCATACAATGCACCCAGGAGGGCATCTCTAAAGAAGGTGAAAAGCCTAGCTCAAAGCTATCTACTTCATTTGAAGCAGAGTTTGGAACACTTAAGATGTAACTACAGAAAATAACAACTGGTTGTGGGAAAGCTTGTAATTTATCAGAGAACTTAAGTCTCATTCTTAAAGAATAATTTCAAAGAAGAGATAGGAGGATAATCCATGGAGATTTGCCAATCCCCTATTTGCAGGGATAACAGCAACTTGCGCCTGTTGACTTTTCCCATAAATGAGCATTTTATGTTGAAAAGACAAACAAAATAGCAGGACCTGTGTGAGTCAGAGTGATATTGCTTTAAATGTGGGCATGTGCCTGCTGTACCTCCTAGCAGGATGAAAACTCCAACTCTTTCAGTCTTTCTTCAGTGACTGATATTGCAGTCCTAATATAATTTTTGCTGCCCTCATTTGGACATGTTCTAGCAGATCTGTATCTTTCTTGTGCTGGGGGCTCCAGAGGTGAACACAATGCTCCAGGTGGGGTTTCAACATAGTGCAGTGCAGAGGTAGAATCACCTCCCTCAACTTGTCAGCTACCCTTCTTTTGATGTAGACCAGGATGTGATTCTCTTTCTGGGCTGTGAGCAGACATTTTTGGCTCGCTTTCAGGTTTTTTTTTTCATTCTCAAACACCCCAACTGCTCTACAAGGTTGCTCTCAATCCATTCATTCCCCAGCCTGTATTGATGCTGGGGATTGTCCAGACCCAGGTACAGGACCCTGCACTTGGCCTTCCTCAAGCCTATCAAGGTCCCTCTGGGTAGGTACCCTTCAGTCCAGTGTATTAACTACACTACTCAGCTTAGTGTCATCCAACACATGCTGAGGATGCGTGCAATCCCACTTTCTATGCCATTAATAAAGATGTCAAACAGTTCCAGTCCCAATACAGACCCCTGAGAGACACTACTTGTTACTGAGCTCTAGTTGGACTTTCTGCTATTGACCACAACTCTCTGAATGCAGTTATCCAACTGTTTCCTTATCTATAAAATACCTCATCCATCTAATCCATATTTCTCCAATTTAGAGAGAAGAATATTGTGGGGAATTATGTCAAAGGCCTTAGAGGTCAAGATGGTCAAGATAAATGATGTCAGTTGTATGTACCTATTCTGTCTCTGTCAGATCCCCATGCCTTTCTCTCCTCTGCTATTTCTGAATGAAATTGGGTGATGCTGAATATCTGTTGTCAGATCAGCTTTGATTTTGCAGGCCTTGAGAAGTGTGAGACAAAGAAATATAATTTCCTACCAAAGCCATGAGCTAAGTTCATATTGGAATTTGGATCTCTCTTGCCTGATAATCAGCTTAGAGAAGAAGAAGTCTTTTACAGGAGCTTACCTTTACTTTTTAAATGCATCTGTAAAAGCAAACACCTTTCAGCTTTTGTGTCTCAACAACCTTGCAATGCTTTCATTAGCATTCTATTGCTTTATTCATTTAGGGACACCTCATGTGCTGTGCATGCTTTTTTCAGATAATTCTGGTGGCAAAAATAAGATTCGATGACAATCAAGCAGATCTTTAGCAGTAGCTTGTTACTTCTGGGTTATGGTACAGAGGAACTGATAGTACACCCATATTTTAAGACAAAAGGAAGTTTTTTCTTAGGAAAAAAGAAAAGTTAGCCAAGCCCAGTGATTTTATTTGTTTACTACTTGCTGTTGACTTTAAATATATGACATCCAACAAAATAATCTCCCTAAGCCCATCACATGGGAAATGCTGGAGCATTACAAAAGTCAGATGGTTAGATGGTGTCATAGAGGAGGAATGAAACAGCCTGCTATTCAGCAAAAGTGTGGATACCTGGGAGCACTGTGTGAAAATGAGAAGTTGCTTTGCAAAGAATGTGACGTCACTAGCCATGTGATAAGTTTGGCAGATAACTTTAAGTGTTGTCCAGAGCTGATTGTTGCATGCAAGATTACCTAATTCAAGCAAGAAAGTGTTGCTAAAGAGAAGAGTGCTTCTCTCGTCGATGGTAAGCAGCATCCTATATATTGGTGTAGAATAAAGGACCTTTTCGACTCTACACTATGCTCTGATCCTTGCACTGCCTCAAATGAAAAGTTTTTAGTTTTCTTTTTCTTCATCTACTGAAGCTTTTCCTAGCTTAGTCTGTTTATGGTCACACTTACTATGAATTCTTCATTATAAACAGCTAAAGGTTTAGTAAATAATTAATTGTTCCTATAAGCACCTTATGGACACAAGCACTTGGATAAGAAGCATTTTTAATTATGAAAAACTGGAATGTGGTCAACTTATTGGGCTGCCTGGCTTTCTAAAAGCTAATTTCAGAATGCTTTTTAAATGATCAGCTATACATCAACTCTTTACAGATAATACTCAAGGAATATTTGACACATTTATTTTCAAAATGACCATTGCAGGGTCTTGGGACAATTGTTGTTGAGCTCTGATCTGCAGTGGGAACAGGGATGTTGCAAAACTTTGCACTGTAGCTCTTTGGAGTTGCACATCCTGTGTTGGTACTGAGTGTGAATGTTGAAATCTTGGAAGAATAGCTGTGGTGTTCCTATGACACTGTAGCACTCAAAGCACAAGCTATCTTTGCTTGGCTCACTGCAACCTGCTCCATGAGTCACATTTACCTGAGAAACCTGGGATCTTGTTCTGAATAGATAAACATTTTGTGATAATAAAACAACTGCAAAGAATTGGATCATACGAGGTAAAAAATAAACCCATCTTGAAATAGGAACTCAAAGCAAACCAAACTATAGATCTATCCCAAGAACCCTTCTGTCACAACCAAAGTGATTGATTGACAAAGCACCAGTATTTAATGTCACCCTCTCACATTCAGAGAGAGCTTTCAGCACGATTCACCTGTAGGAAAAGGACAGTAGCCTATGCCACCAGTTGCTATAGCTCTTTCCATCCATATCCCAAAGTCCATGAGATGATGTGGTTACACGGAAGGGACAGGGATCAACATCTCTTTACAGGGTCCTTGACCATGAGTTCAAGGCTTTAAGCTGTGGAAAACAAAACTGTCCTTGTGTGTTTTGAGAGCCTGCGGCGGCTTCAGCCCATTTTCGTGTGGACTGTGTATTTCTTTTATAATCAATCTCCTTCATAGGTTGATAAATGAAGATTGTCTGAGAATCTAAGGGGAAAAAAAAAATTCAAAAAAAGAGAAAAGGCTTCTCTCTTGTTTGAAAAATTGCTTCATAGACCAACAGCCTTCTTCCCCACCCTTCTTCTGTGCCTCTCAGCACATGGCCCGGATGCGTTATTCCCAGATCAGCTCCCCTCTCTCATGCTGGAGCCAGTCATCTTGCACAAAGTCAAGTGGCTGTAAAAGTCATGCAGGGAGGTCAGGCCCTGGTTTGTCTGTGCTTGGGGGGGTGTGGATCCTGCAAGGCAGCTTGGCTTGGGATGCTGTGTTGGAGCTTCCCTCAGCATCTTTCCTGGTGGAGATAAAAAGACAAGGCTGGATTGATGGATACATCAGAAGTTCATTTTCCCAGAGGTCAGCTAAATTCAGGCAATGATGCAATGCTGCAGTGCACTCCTCCTAATCCAATCACATAAGATAACAGTTTAGGCTCTATCAAATAAAGTTCAAGGTAAGCATGTGAAACGTGGCTGCTCCTCAGCTGCTGGCAGCATTCCTAAGTGCTGAGAATCAGATCAGAGGAAGAAAAAAGCCTCCTGTCTCCAAAGAGAAACTTCCACAAAGACACAGGCTTGGAAAAAAGACAATACTTGAGTGCAGCATTCTTTGCCAGGATGTTTAGTGGGCATGGGTTTTTTGTGTAATCATTTTTGTTTTACTCCCATCTTCCCATTTTACAGCCCATTTGGTTTAGGTCCAGATAATTTTTAAAGCTGCTGATGAATTTGGTTGCCTCAGTTTATAGCTTGAAACCGTCCCTGTACTTGGGAGTCCTGATTTGTTCTCAGGTGTGAGCAAACTCAGCAGTTGTGGAAACTGAGGCCCTTTTAAAAACACCTCAAACTGAATGTCCAGAAGGTGGCATAGCAGAAAATACTGTTAATTCCTGGAATTTTTTGTACTCTGTCTTTCCAACTGCACATCTTTGCTCAGTAAAGTCATTGATGATACTCGAGCAGTTCAAAATATTGAACCAGGGAATATAAATTTCTGTATAGTTAATTTGTTATTGGAGAAGTACCGTAATAATGTTTCTGTATAAACTTAATCCATAGAACATTAAATGCAGCAGGAAAACTTCACACAACTATTGATCCAATTTATTCATTATTAGATACTAATTGAAGTTTCTCCATCACGTTCTGTGAAAGTTCTCCATCTGTGTGAGAAATATGTCAAGGAATCACAGAATGCATTGGGTTGAAAGGGACCTTTAAAGGTCAACTAGTCCAACCCTCCTGCAGTAGCAGGGACATTCCCAAGTAGAGCAGTCTTGTAGGTTTGGGAACCACAGAGTTGAAAATCCTCTAGGGACTAGAGGAGTCCATTGGGTGGACACAGGAAAGTGGAATATTGTTCAATCCCATAATTCTGTTATCTCTTTATAAACTGGCAGCAAGGCCAACTCGTCCTCCTCTCCTCTCCCCTCCTGCCACTTATCCAGGTAAAGATGTAAGGAGCAGGACTGTTTGTGGCCTGCAGAAGCCTTGTTTGGGCATATGGGTGGCAGAGGTGCTGGGGGGCAAGGAGAGGAGCATTGGGGATTGTAGATTAGTTTTGGGTTGGGGGAAGGTTTAAGGGGGTTGTCAGGTATCCTGTATAAGTGCTGTAATTTTTCTGTATCTTTCTTTTCAAATATAATTCTGTGTTTCTTTCCAATACATTTGAGAGTGTCTCATTCTGTCCACTCTTTAAAAAACCTCACAACTATCAGATTGCTTAGAGCCCCACCAAGCCTGATCTTGAATGTCTCCAGGGATGAGGAGGGATGGGCAAATTGTTCCCGTGTTCCACCACCCTCGTAGGAAAAAACTTCCTTCTAACATCAAAATATAAGCATATTTATCTTAGTCCAATATATGTAAATTTATCTTTTACATAATGCAGTACATTCAATCAAACTTCAGGCAGAACACACTGGTGGTTCCCCATGCAGAACATTTGAATTAAAGCAAATTTAAGGTACTCTAAAGAGCAATGTGCTGCCTCAGTTTAGCCTGGTGGACCACCAAACCCAGTTTTTTTCTGGCTTTGGAAAGTGCCTGTCTCTTTCCTGTCTTTGCCTGTTATGATCCCCAATGACGTTGTGCTGGTTTGAGGCTAATTGGAATATTTTAATGGAGAAAATTATATTACAGGCTGTAAAAAGGAAACAATGGTGATGTCTTCACTCATAGGCTTGCTGAGATGTTTAAGAATAAGAATACAAAACAAAGACAAGATACTCAGGCACAGACACTCTCGGGCTGTCCAGCTTCTTGCCTTCTCTCTGCAGAGTAACCTCACTAAGCACTTTCCTTCTAACTCCCCTGGCCGATCCTCCAAACTCACCTTGTGCATAAGGCAAACCCTGGGGTAAGGTATAGGGGTGGGGAGAAGGTGGAAGGGTGGTTAGAAGCCCCTCCTGGGGACTCTGATTTCTGAGGGGTGTATGTGTTGTGTTTCTGTATTACCTTTAACTTGTATATTTCTGTAAATATTCCTGTATATTGTGTGTATCTCTGCTTGTATATTGTGCTAAGCTGTAAATAGAGCTTCAGTCCTTAACTTCCAGCCAGCTGAGTTTAGTCTGGGTGATTTTACAAAGTGGGGGGGGGGGGTACAGGGAACTCCCAAACCATCACAGACGTTATTTTAGTGTTCTTGCCTGAATTTTCAAGGGACCGAGCCTTGCAATGAGCATGATGCAGTGTACCCTTCTTAAGTGAATCCAGGATATGGTCAGTTCTTAATTACCTGTGAGAAGATTAGGACATGGATTTATCCTTCTGCAGCTGCAATCCACTCAGGCCAGGCCTGCTTGAGCCGGCTCAGGTCTGTGACCAGCAAGACTGTGCTGGCTCAGTGCCAGAGATGCTTGCAGGTCTGGGCTCCCCTGGGATGTCCAGCTGCCTTGTTTGGTGCCTTGCTTTTGTGTGCTGCCTTGCAGAATCCAGATAGAACTGCAAACTGCTGTCATGACAATGATTTAGTTAACTGTACTGAAACCCTGCTAAACCCAACTTATTAATACAAAACCTGCTCTGAAGAAAAATACAGCCCAGAACTAATTATTAAAGACTAGATTCCTCCTGCTTTAGAGCCACCAAATTCTGTTTTCTCTTGAACACAATATGCTCATCTCCCTGTTTACAAGCACTTTCCCAGTTTCTGTAGTGCTGTTGCACTAGTGTGATGTATAAGGAGTGAAACACCTCCTTTGCCCTGATTTATTTGTTTTTCCTGCCTGCTGTGAGCTCAAGAGCCTGAGTTTGCCTGAGCAAGTGTTTCTTTGGAATCTCATTGCTTTCTGAGTAAACTATGTGGTTGCCAGTGTTTACTAAAGGGATTTGTTTACTGGGAAATGAGACTATTCTACATTGATTGTGACTTTGGCCAACCACCGTTTTGAACTGTGCATTGTTTTCTGAATAGTTCATTATCCTGGTCAAGGCTTTTGTTTCACTCAAGTGCAGCCCATAAGTCTGCTATGTGGATCTCAGTTATTTAATCAGTTATTTATTTACTTATCTATCTATCTATCCATCTATCTATCATTTATTTATTTGGACTCTCTCCAGCACTGTAGAAGACTTAACTGTCACAGCTCCTGTCATCCTAGGACTAAATCTGATTGATCACAGAGCACTAGACAATACACCTGTCTTCAACCTACATTCAAACCTACTTCTGAGTGTTCTTGAGTACTGCCATGGAAGTTCCAGATGGCACAATCCAACTGGATCAAGGATAAGCCATGGCAGATATATGTCTTGCCTTATTCAGGGCTAGATGGGCTTTGGTATTAAGATGGAAGTGTTTTGCCATTTATGAATGATCAAGTCATTTTTGGATGTTGGCACACTTCCTGCTGCTGGAGTGCCCAAGCCTCAGAAGTCCTGAGGAAAAAGGGGTTATCCTGACATTGATCTAGGGCCTAGCTGGGAAGATGTAGTGGTGACAAATGACCAACAGCATAGAGCACTGCAAGTGCAAGTGTTGATTCAGTGACAGCAATGGAAACCATCTCTGCTAGACAGGAGTCCTGATTCAATCTTCTGACTCCTAACCTGACTCCTCCTCTTTTCCTTGCACACCTACTCAGGAGGCGAGCTACAATAGATTATATATTTTTATCTTTTCCTACAGTTTGATTCTATTAAGGAATGAACCAATGTGTTCCAGAGGCTCAGAAATTTGAGGGCATTTTATTTCAGCAAGGTGCATTTGTGCGGAACAGTATTTTCAAGGCATCTTTTCTGTGGTTACATTTAGTTTTCTAAATATACTCCAGAGCAAAAGATGTGCTTTTCAGGGAAGATATTTCTTTGTAACACTCATTGCCTGGAATAAGACACAAATGCAGGCATCTCAGGTCAGAAGCTGCCTCTCATTTCTCAGAAAACAGACGTTATTGTAACCTCTGGTTTATTCTACAGAAGAAGTAACTGGAAACAGCTTTAAAGTACCGCAAGAACCATTCATGCACATGATTTAAATCATGCCATTCTGCTGACAAGCTGAATCCTACTAGGAAATGGGTTTTACTTGCTCTTTAAGTAGATAATTTGGAGGGGGGAAACTGTGAAGTGAGGGAATCTGACAGGAGCAGCAGTTGTGATGGTAACAAGGACAGACAAACTTCATAAAAAATACTTTCACTGGACATCCAGAAATAAACAATTCTTTACTTTCTGAGCAAAAATGACATTTCTAGATAACATCCCCAGAATGCTTATTTTTGTTTCTTTTTCTGACAATTTTATGAGTGAAATCTTCCTTACCTGGTCCCCATTTATGAATCCTTTGAGCCACTGGGTAAGAAAAAAGTGCCAAGAATCGAATTCAAGGAACAAAGGGTAATAGTGGAGTAAAAAATGCTCATTCTTGGCCTTACCATTGACTCCTTTCGTTCCTTTTAGCAAAATTCTCAGGACCATATACAACACAATACCCAAGAGATTAGAAAAGTATCTAAAGCATGCACCATGCCGGGTGAAGAGGGATCCCCCATCCCTGTGCTTAGCATGCAGCTATCCAGAGCAGGCCAGCAGAAGATGCTGATGACAGATATGTCACAATCTTAGCTCTGCACTGTATGATTCAGAGCTGTAGAGAGGCACCTCTGTTGCCTCTACATGTGGCATTCAGTTGTCTCTTCAAAGTGTCACAAATTCCCTCCTGACTCCACATCGTGTCCAGCCAAATGAGATCTTTGTTGCTTCTTTGTTTTGATTTACAGGGTTTCCTCCCGGGTGTAGAAATAGAGCTTGCATACATGAGAAAGAAGGAAGGCAGGAATCCAGGAGGAATTCAGAATTTGGAAGGAAGGAAGGAAGGAAGGAAGGAAGGAAGGAAGGAAGGAAGGAAGGAAGAAAAAGTAAAAGCTCTGCAGGAGGAGCTGTCCAAATTGAGGTCTTTAGCTGCTTTTCTTCATTATCATCCTCCAAGAGTTTAATGTTAACAGTCAGTTCTGCAAATTTCTCCTTCTAAATGTGCCTCTTTCATGTCAGAATATGTACAGGCTGGAAGAGCATTGATATATCCCTTCTCACATCATCATTTCCTGAACAAAACAAAGTCAGTTTCCCCACAGGCCATTTTTAAACCTGCTGTCCTTGCAGTTATTCTCTGGACTCTCTCCAATCTTTCTACATCTTAGTGGGATGCCCAATACTCCAGCTGAGGTTTCACCACCAAGATAAAGGAAAAAATTACAATTACTGCCTGTGTCTTCCATATGTTAATTCAGTCAGGAATGAGATGTGTCTTTTCTGCAACAGCAGCATATTGGTGTGACCTATTTAGTGGTCAGCTTTCACCTTGACTTCTCTTTTGTGTTACTGCTTAGACAGTTGTTTCTCATTTTGCACTGGAATTCTCCTTCCTAAGCAGGCTGTTTTATTTATTGATTTTGTTTTTATCAGAGCAACTCCTCAATATGTCAAGACCATTTTGGTTTGCCATTGCATCCTCTGGGATCCCTGCAACATCTTTCAGTTTGATTTCATCAGCAAATTTTATGGGTCTTTCCTATACTATCAAATGCAGAGGGCATTACAAGGGGTCTTTGTGAGGGTCTTTCATGCATGTGGTTCATTCGGTATTATCTCTGGTTCGCAGATTATTTTGGTGAACTTGTTCAATATCCTTTGATGAATTCCACTATATATTATGAAGTTGAATAGTTTTATCTTATCTATATATTCATTAATCTATTCATTTTCTGATTGAGCTAGTCCTCTTGTCCTCTTCTTAAAATTAATTGCTTTAAGTAGCTGTTCATAATTAATTTTTTAGCATAGTCTGCAGAGAAGGGAGAATTGAATTCTCGGTTCTTCTCTGGATCACGTGCAATTTATTCTCCTTCCTTGTTAAGTAATAGACCAGCATTTTCCAGTGTTTTTTCCCCTACTTTTAATATATTTATAAAACCTTTCCCTATCACTCTTTATATTCCTTTCAACCTGTAACCCATTTTATCCCAAGCTCTCCCTGAGGTTTTTTTATCTCTTATCCTTAATGACGCACTTTTTCCCCACCTTTTGTGTCTCTTTCTTTTCTTAGTTTATTTTCAGGCTCTTAAAAAGCTCCTGATGCAGTTCATAATGGCTTCTTACTGTGCTCTCTGTTCTTCCCCTGTATCAAGATAGGCTGGTATTGTGCCTTTAATATGTGCTTTTCCTGTAACTGCCAGCTCTTCTGCCCTCCTTTATCCCTTAAATTACTTTCCCAAGACACCCTACAGATGATTTCCTTGGGTTTGCTGAAATCTAGTTTTTTAAAATTAATTTTTTTTTTAGGGAGGTGAGGGGAGAGTTTAGGAGGAAGTCCATTATCCTTATTTATTTTTTTACTCCTTCCTTTTTCTTCTGATAGTGAGACACAGTCCTTTCACCTGTCACCTTCCCTTTTTAGCTTCTTCACCAGTTCCTCTCTATGAGAAAAAAAAAAATCCTAAGCTCCATTTGATACGTCACTGATTCATTTTAACAACATTATTATCTATAGTTCGAATCCACTGTACTTTCCCAGCAAGTATTTGGGCAGCCTGTGTTCCTTATTGACAATATAACCTGTCCTTTGGGTGTCCACAGTCTACAGAGGACTCATCTCTTCTCATTACTCTTTCTCATACTCACGTGGAGAGAAACAAATATGCATCAGTTCTGAACTTCATGGAAAGTGCACATGCTCTTGATGTAAAATATTCCTGCTTTCATCAAATCATAGAATCATTTCAGTAGGAAAAGGCCTTTAAGATCATCAAGTCCAGCTGTTAACCTAATGCTGATGAGTCCATTACTAAACTGTGTGCCTAAGCATCATATCTACATGCCTTCTGAATACCTCCAGGGATGGTCACACAACCACATCTCTGAGTAGCCTGTTCCAGTGTTTGACAACCCTTTCAGTGAAGAAATTTTTCCTAAAGGTGACATTAATCTCCTCTGGTGTAACTTGAGGCCATTTCCTCTTGTCCTGTCACTCACATACAGGGAGAAGAGATTGGCACCACTTCACTCCAACCTCCTTTCAGATAGCTGTGGGAAGATCATTNGTATTACCTTTACCTTGTATATTTCTGTAAATATTCCTGTATATAGTGTATATATCTGCTTGTACATTGTGCTGAGCTGTAAATAGAGCTTCATCTAAACTTCCAGCCGACTGAGTTTTAGCCTGGGTCATTTTAACAAAGTTGGGGGGGGGGCAGGTAACTCCCAAACCCACATCAGAATGCCATTACGAACCACATACAGGACAACCAGGTGACCAGGCCCAGTCAGGTTTTATGAAGAGCAGGTCCTGTCTGGTGAACCTGGCCTCTTTCTATGACAAGATGACCTGCCTAGTGCATGAGGGAAAGTCTGTGGATGTTGTTTATTTGGACTTCTGTAAGGCTTTCAATACTGTTTCTCATGTCATTCTCATAAAAAACCTGGCTACTAATGGCTTAGATGGGCACATGCTCTGCTGGGTAAAGCACTGGTAGAATGGCCTGTCCTGGAGAGTAGTGGTCAATTAATAATTAAATCAACCTGGCAGGCAGTCACAAGTGGTGTTTCTGAAGGCTTAGTACTGGGACCAGTCCTGTTCAATGTCTTTATCAATGACTTGGATGAGGGGACTGAATGCACCCTCAACAAATTTGCAGACAAGACAAAATTAGGTGGGAATGTTGATCTGCTTGAGGGTAGGGAGACTCTACTGAGAGACCTGGATAGGTTGGACCAATGGGCTGAGGTCAAACTGTATGACCTTCAACAAGGCCAACTGCCAGGTCCTGTACCTGGACCAAAACAACCTCATACAATGCTAGAGGCTTGGGGAAGAATGGCTAGAGAGTTGTGTGGTGGAACAGGACCTGGGGGTACTGATTGACAAGTGGATGACTGAGCCAGCAGTGTGCCTGGGTGGCCAAGAAGACCAATAGCATCCTGGCCTGGTACCCTGGTATTAGAAATAAAGTGGCTGCTAAGGGCTACTGGCAGGTACAGAGAAGGGCTACTAAGATGGTGAAGGGCCTGGAGAACAAGTCCTATGAGGAGCAGCTGAGGGAAATGGGGCTGCTTAAAAAAGAGGCCGAGGAGAGACCTTATTGCTCTCTACAGCTACCTGAAAGGAGGTTTTAGAGAGACAGGCACTGGTCTCTTCTCACAAGTGGCTTGTGGATCTGGTGTCTGGGGACATGGTGTGGTGACAGACTTGGTGGAGTGGGTGAAATGGCTGGGCTTGATATCTTGGAGGTCCTTTCCACCCTGGATGATTCTATGATAAAGTCTGCCCTAAGATTCCTTTTCTCCAGGCTGTGTCACTGCCCTTGGCCATCTGGGCACAGTGCTGGCTCATATTCATCTGTCAACCCTTACTCCTAGGTCTTTTTCTTCCAGGCAGCTTTCCAGCCACTCTTCTTCAAGCTTGGGAGGCTGCTGTGACTCAAGTGCAGGATCTGACACTTGACCTTGTTGAACTATTGGCCTTGCACCATCAGTCAAGTCTGTCCAATTCCCTTTGTAGAGCCCTCCTAGTCTTTCCTTTCTGTAATTACGGAACAAGCTGTGTCCCTTGAAGATATATTCCAGTTTTCCTGCTTATCCCATTTTTAAAGTGGTATAGTCCTTCTCAGTGGGAGAGTATGTGAAGGAATGGGTTCCTTCACTGTTCTATTTTATTTTTGTTTGATTGTTTGTTTATGTGTCTAGAGGGAATTTTATTATTATTATTCACTCCAGATCTAACAATTTGCTTAGTTTACAGATCTGGGAAGATCATAGCATCATAGAATCAGTCAGGGTTGGAAGGGACCACAAGTGTCATTTAGTTCCAACCCCTCTGCCATGGGCAGGGACACCCTACCCTAGATCAGGCTGGCCAGAGCCTCATCCAGCCTGGTCTTAAACACCTCCAGGGATGGGGCCTCAACCACCTCCCTGGGCAACCCATTCCAGGGTCTCACCACTCTCATGCCGAAGAACTTCCTCCTCACATCCAGTCTGAATCTCCCCACCTCCAGCTTTCCTCCATTCCCCCTAGTCCTGTCACTACCTGATATCCTAAAAAGTCCCTCCCCAGCTTTTTTGTAGGCCCACTTCAGATACTGGAAGACCACCTCGGAGCCTCCTCTTCTCCAGACTGAACAGCCCCAACTCTTTCAGTCTGTCCTCACAGGAGAGGTGCTCCAGCCCTCTGATCATCCTCGTGGCCCTTCTCAGAGGAAAGACCAGTGTCAAGATGGGTGTCCATACTGTCAGTCTGCAAGAACAGGGTCTGGCTTGCTTCTTTGTTTGGAGGCATGCAGGTCTCAATTCTGGGTGATCCAGCCACAGTGGGACTGCTGAAAGAGGTTTTTGTCTTGAAGTAACACCCCATGTGTAAATGTATCTGAGGCTCCAAAGATTCATATTGATCACTTGATGTTCTTTTTACCTCAATAAGATGTAGTTGTCATAGAAAATTGCTACATAGTATCAAAATAGAACAGGTACATATATACTGACACTGTCCTGCTTCTGTGGCACAGTCTTCCGCCTTCAGGAAAACTCTAGCTTGAGTTTTTCCTGTACTGCAGGTTGTATCTCTGCTTTGAGTTTAATAGGCCCTGGTAGTCTTTCCTTCCATGCAGTGTCTAATTGCTTTTTGAACCTATTTATGGCTTCTAGAGCATCTTATTGCAATGAGTACTGTGATTTAATTATGCACTGTGTGAACCAGCACTTTTTTGTATAAATCTTCTAGCTGATAATTTCATCTGGTGCTCACTAGTTCTTGCGTAATGACTCCATGCTGTGCAAAATTCTGTTACAGCCTCTCCACATCTCTTCCTTTTCAAGACTAAAGACTTAGTCATTGCTCAGAGCTGCTCTTCCTCTTTGATCCCTTCTCTTGTCCTTCACTGTAGTCTTTCAAGTCCTTCTGCATTTTTCATAGATGTGGTAACCAGAAAGGCACATGCTACACAAATGGTGTACACCAGACTAGAAGGAAGCATTATGGCTTCCCTGTTCTTTTACCAATGCTGTTTGACTGTTGGCCTCCAGACAACAATGCATTAAATCAACATTTCTTTCTGGAGGTATATTTAAGAAGTTAGCATTCGCTGTTATGTAAGTACAGCTAAGTTTTGATTGAGATTTATTTTTTTTCTTGCCCCACCATGCAATTCTTTGTATTTATTGGCACAGAATTTCATTCACCAGTTTCTCTCTCAGCATCAAAAGGACATTTGGCAAAGTTTTGCAGCTTTTATGACAGCGTGTAATATCATATCTGCACTAAACATTGTTCTATTACTCAAGGGTTTCTGCCTCTAGTCAGGTGTCATCTCTATTGATTATGTGGTTTTTCTGGACTCTCACATCTTTTTTTTTTTTTTTTTTTTTTNTTTTTTTTTTTCTTTAAATGTTCTGTTATATTTTTAATCAAACAGTCTGGAAAATTGATTCGGAGCAGAGCCTTTCTGTAGGCACCGTAGGCCTACACTCAAAATTCTTAAAGTGCTTTTTTGGTTGCCCTCAAATGAGTCCAGTGAAGCTGAAGAGTTTGCTTTCATGTGTGGCTGCTCAAGAGCATCTCAAGACTGGTAGTTTAAACTTTCAGTGATCTGCAGCCTCATGTAGCTCTGACTCCCATTAGGTATCCTTAGCAGTGAAAAGGTGGTTTTCTTTTAACAGTTCATATAATAAATGTTTAGGGCACTGACACCAAGGAAATTATTGTCTTCACTTTGAGGAACTGTGACTTTTTTGCAGCTGTGGTTGCAAGCAAGTGTTTAGTAAGTGGGAGGCACTACAGAGCAAGTCTCTTTATCCACCACATTACCCTAGTAATTAAACTGTCAGACAGGGATGTCAGGCTTTAATGGGAAAAAAAAATTGGAATCACATAGTGGTACAAAATTTGTGACTATTCCTCTAGTTAAGCCTATAATTTTTTTATCTTAATCATTATATTTCCATAAGAGATTGCTCAGAACACCTTTTTTTTTTTTTTCCTTTTTTTTTTTTTTTTTTTTTTTTTTTTTTTTTTAATGCTTTTTATATGTTTTAAAATAACAAGGAGTTATTTAACCACTCTCCATTGTTCCTGTGACTCTGGAAAACAGTTATCCTGAGAATCATTGGTAATTTTATAGTGTGGATTACTTTTAAAAGGAACTCCTGGAGTATTTTCTTTTCTATTTATCTTTTAGTTGAGTATGTAGATCCACCTGATTGTCTGCTTCTGAACTTGTCCTGTGGGTTCATTCTCCAGGCTGTCAGGTCAGGTTTAGCTGGCCTTGTCCCTTTGAAGTGGGACGTGGATGGTTGCCCCTTGTACTTTTGTTCTAGATACTGGATTTTCCAGAATTTCCTTTTTGCTTTCTGCTTCCCAGCTTGTGGTTCAGGTTGCAATATACTTGTGTATATAAAATAGCTGGCACTGGACTAAGGTTGCACAGCCTGATTAGACCATGAAAAACATAACAGTGATGTGAGATATTTGTCTCTGGCAAGTGACTCTGGCTGACTCAGAGACATCATGGAATCATAGAATCAACCAGGTTGGAAGAGACCTCCAAGATCATCCAGTCCAACCTATCACCCAGCCCTATCCAATCAACTCGACCATGGCATTAAGTGCCTCATCCAGTCTTTGCTTGAACACCTCCAGGGACAGCAACTCCACCACCTCTCTGAGCAGCCCATTCCAATGCCAATCACTCTCTCTGTGAAGAACTTCCTCCTAATGCCCAGCCTATACCTTCCCTGGCACAACTTGAGACTGTGTCCTGTTGCTGGTTGCCTGGGAGAAGAGTCTGACCCCCACCTGGCTACAACCTCCTTTCAGGTAGTTGTAGACAGCAATGAGGTCACCCCCGAGCCTCCTCTTCTCCAGGCTAAACAACCCCAGCTCCCTCAACCTCTCTTCATAGGGGTTGTACTCCAGGCCCCTCACCAGCTTCATCACCCTAATCACCCCTCCAAAAGTGTTCTTCTCTCTCTCTTGCACTTTCTTTCAGGATCTTTCCTATGTTACCTAATTATAATGCTGAGCTTTGCAATAAAAATAGTTTTCCTCTGGAAAAAAGAAAAACCCCGAGACCTATTTCTCTGACCAGTAGGGCCACTGGACATCATCACAACCAGCCAAAAACTGTTTAATCCAGAAGACTCAATGATGTGTCTGATCCAGATGATACTATTGGCCACTGAGGGTTGAGCTGTATTTGTGGATTCACACCTAGAGAGAAAAAGCAAAAGTCAAAATTATCTTTTGTCCTTGGTATATTTATGAGGAAGATAATAAAAATGTCTCCTTCTACATTTTGACACATATTTTTCTGCATTTGGAATAATAAAGGATCACAGCACACACCTCACCACGTGAATAGCTGAAAATGCTCATTTCTTTATGTTATCATTTTCTTTAATGGCTCCCTGTGGCATATGATATTGTGGCTGCCATTGCCTTTGTCCTCTTCTAACTAGGACCAGACAGAGAGAAGTGCAAGGTTTTAGTATCCCATTACCAATTTCCTGAGCAACAGAATGCCAAGTTCCAATTTGCGTTCTAATTTTAACTACAGTATAGATTTTTAAATAAGCCTCAGGCTTCCTATTAACATGATCTGTCTGCACCTTTGGTGCTCTCTCATCCCATTCGGATCGACCCATGAATGGGTTGCCTGTATTATTCATTGTGCAGTAAATTAAGCTTTCAGTGTTAAAGGCTTTCAAGTGTAGCATTCCTTCCGTAGAACTCATTACCTGTGTCAATACACAAAGCAGAAACACTTAATAGATTTAAAACATCTAGTATCTGCCTTTTTTTTTTTCCCCCAGTTGTTATTAGGACTTAGGAACAATTGGTATTCTGGTTATATTCCTTATTGTCCTGATATTAATTTCATTAGTTGGGTAGTGTGTACAATGGAGTTCCAAAGTGTCTTTGCATCACATGAACTTTAATTAGTCTTGAGGTTTTCTAAAAAGGATTAGGTAAATGAAAATTATTATTATTATGGTTTTGTACAGCTTCAGAAATTAGGAAATCTCTTTTTATCACCTGTGGGAAAGCAGGAAGTATACCATACAAAAAAACTCCATCTACAGCCCTTGTTCCAACCAGAAAAAAAGAAAAATTAAATACAGGTTTAGATGCTGCTGCTGAGTTTTGTTATGGTTCTTGAACTAAGATTTTGTGGAGAAACATTTTAATAAGTATATAGCTACTCAGCTCCATTTCCCTGAACTACTCACTGATACACTATACAAGATGTCACACATAAATATGTGACTCCTGCTTCGCTCTGGCAGGAAGAATCAAAGAGTTGACTCAAGCCTGCACGGGGCTGTGGCTCTTGCAATACTTAACATTGTTCTTCCTAGCCCCTCCAGTGCCCAAAATACTTCTCCCTACTCCCAAGCTGCAAGGTACTCTTCCTTTGCTTTAGCCATGCTACCCTTTATGGGTCCTGCCCTTAGACCAAGTCACTGAAACCAAAACTTCTTAAAATAGTGTAATTTTACAAAGGTAGGTTACAGTGATTTGGATCAACTTACTCCACTCCTTCTCTTAACCAAAGAATCAATTTCCAGTAAAGTCTCACAAATCATTTTAGCAGCTCAGCAGAAGCTACAGAGTTGAAAACTGTAACAGGGAAGAAATAGCCAGCAGGGCTCAAAAGGAGGATGGAAAGATGTGAACTTATCTGCGGTTGCAAAGAAACATTAATGGAACAATGTTTTCAGACACAGCTCTGTGAATAAGGTTTTCTTCACAGACAGAGCATGCTTGAGTTGTGGGAATTTGGGGGTTTGCTTAATTTTCAAAGAAAGCTAAGATATGAAAAACCATTTTGCAGAGCAAATGAACACTATCAGCTATCTTAAAACTCCAGCCTGCTATTTGATCCAAAACTAAAACCTCCTGAGGCTTCTGCCAAGCCTTTTCACTTCTGTTAGCTAAGGAACAAACCCCTACTGTACAAATAATGGTCAGCCAATGTCTTGTTTAATTGACCTTGATATAAATGTCAAGGAACCAGACAGAAACATAGCTGCTGCATGTCATAGGGCACCAGTTTAGATGCTGCTGGCGTGGGAAGATCTGGCATGAAAACTGAAGATGCTGCTGCATGGGAAGAGCTGGCATGTAAACTGAAGATACGAATGAGTAGGACAAGTTAACCATTCTGCTTGTCTCAGCTCTTAATGCGAGTTTCTTTTTTTTTGTTAAAGGATAACAAGACATTGAAAAAGAGATGCACAAAGGATGTCTGTCTTGTGGCTAAGGGACACAAATCTTCAGGTTTATGCCTCAGGATCACATCTTCTGTATCTCATCAGGGGCCATGATCGATCACTTTTATTGTGGATTTGTTTGAATTTTTTATTACTTTTTTTGCAAAGACCAAGTCTGTGAAAGAGGCTGACATGTTAGAGTTTGAATCCTCCCAGAAGAGTAGAGTTCCTTACATTTTTTTCCTGAGCTAATAGCTGCCATAAAGCATTTAAGTGGTTAAAACAAAGATCAACTTCCTTATTTTTTTTTTTTAAACAGAAATAAAACAAAGGGAAAGAAAATATTAGGTCTTTAATGACTGCATTGTTTGGGAGTTGGTAGTCAGACTCCAGGAGTTTAAACAGATGACCTAGCAGAGGAGGTGGGTGTGATGCATTCTGTTTCACAGGGTAATGTATTCTGAGTCTTGGCTCCAGGGGAGAGAAAGTAAAAATGAAAACCAAAATACCAAACAAAACACAAAACAAAACTCGGAAATAACTCTGGTTAGGGTAAGAAGTGATTTCAGCTCTCTTGCTGTTGAGCAGTCTCTTCCTGCTTGTCCCCATCTTCACCCCCATATCAAGGTGAAAACAAGAAATCAGTAAGCCAGGAGTGGTGTCAGCATGGAACATCTTCCAGGCTGCCTTTGTCTGCTTGCTAATAATGAAATTCTATTTATAGCTCAGTGTAGAGCAGGGAAAGTGTGCTGTGGGTGACAATGTGATACAGATTTCACAGTCCATCAGTTTGGATTTCAAGTTTACAGTCCTCTCTTAGATTAATTGAGAAGTCAGACTGGGATGTTACGGGCAATGCAAAATAGGGCATTTGGTGCTTGTTTAGTGAGCATTTGGGGTCAGGTTGGCTGAGGCAATATCAGAGCACCCTGAGATCAGTCAGGATTTGCACAGTGGCCTGAGAAAATCCATTTTATGGAGGCAGGTTTTGCATGCTGAGGATCAAGGTGCTTGTGGGTTCGATATCTGTCACAGCCCATCATTCTGTGGTAATTATTAGAGAAAGTCCAAAATTAGACTGCAGCCAGGCCCTGGGATCTGAGATTGCAGACACACTGAGTGTATGGTAGCACCCACGGAGCAGAGCCTTCCAACTCTTGTCTTTTTTCTGCCTTTCCTGAGCTTGGCCATTTGGGCCATCAGTGCCCTGTTGCAGTAGCTGTTTATGGGGTTTCACAGTGATGTGAGCCAAGCCCCATGCAATACCAAAAGGGAAGGAGGGCACAATGTTTTGGCACAACCCAGACTCATCATTCCCCCCTTTGCTGTACTGACACGGTGAAAGAGTGGCATTAGAACAAAAATGGGAAAGTACTGGAAGAAAAATGCCATTCCCTACAGGGAGAGAAGAGGACACACTGGGAGCTGGTGAGCACTAGCATTGTTGTCCTGAAAAACAGCTCCCTCTCCAGAACATTAACATTTTAAGTTGACAAAAACTGGAAAATGAAATAGAGTCACAAAGGCTGAGTTTATTTTTTTGGCAGAGTGAGAAACAGAAGCTGAGTCTTCTCCATTTCAGTTCGGTCTACCACATGGAACCACTCATGAGTTGATTCTACTACCACCTTCTAGGGCCAGAGCTGTACTTATCCAGTCTGCAGAGAGGCAGAACAAATGATCCCAGACTGATTCATGCAGATCCCAAATTGTTCAGAGAGATTGCCCTTCCCATTCAGGGACCACAGTAAACCATGTCCCGGAAAGGGGAGCGACCTCTTGTGATCATTTCTGTGGTCATGTGGATGGTTCTCATCTCATCTGCAGCTTCCTTATTGTGCTGCTGCCACACAGTTAACTGATTGTATCCAGGTTAGTGTAAATGAGACCAAATTACAGGGAGAGGAGATATTCATATTGGATACTTAATGGTCCTGAATAGGTCTCACACTGCTGGGAGCAAGCTGCTGTCTGTGGTTCAGGGACTTGGATGCTTCTGCTTTCTCTTGCTACACTTTTTTGTACCGATGGATGTTGGAGCAAAGTTAGAAAAATTTGAAGCTCTCTGCACTTGGAAGGTTGACATTGAAAAGTAAGACAACAAGAAAAGGCAACAATGAATTAGGTCTGATCAACTTCATTTTAAAACTATGAACAGAGTTTGAACATAGCACTTAGGTAATACAAACTGTAGCATCCACTGAGCTTTAAAGCAGACAGATATAGAGTCTGCATTGCTATTTTCAACTTTCATCCCATTCCCTACTCTATGTTTTCAGTTAAGTTCACATCCTTTCCATTGACATGTCTGTAATTCAATTTACTTGACATAGTCCCAATATCTGATAATAAAACACTTCTTATTTCTGAGAAAAGCAAACAAATTCTGTCTTAGCCTTTTGATATTCCCAGATCTCTCTTCCTGTTCAAACACACCCACACAGAGTATTTTTTTTCAGTCTTAGGAGTAGGAGCACTACAGCCATGAGTTACTGGCTTCATGAGTTTAAGGTCAGTTATCTGAAAAAGCCTCTGAATCTCAGATTCTGCTGATGACAAAGACTCTGAGTTGCACCTGATAAGGGACAAGTGCCATAAAGATTTAAGAAAGGAGAAAAGATAGATGATTTTGTCAGTGAGGCTAAAAATGCACTCTTAGAGAATGTGATAAGCAAATGTCTGAATTCTTACACATTCTGAAAGCGAGCATTCCAAATACCACACATTGTTCCCTGTCAAAAGCAGTTAACTTCTTTCCTTTTCTGAGTGGCCTTTGTGTTCTTCTTTTGTACCGGTCAAAACACAACCTGGTTTATCTGGTGATGACTGTACTGTTTATTTCCTATTGAAGAGTAAAACATGGCCCTGATAAGAGTAAACTACATCCCCTTCAGGTTTACCAGATTCATCAGTTCTGCTCCAAACTTGTAAGATCTCCAGCTGTCAAGAACAAGGTGAATATCCGTATAGTGTCACTTTATACTTTCCTTTCAATCAGTGAGATTTTTTTCCCCCCCAAATCCTAATATTATTTTGTTAAATGGTTTGTTTTCCAACAGCAGCACAGATTGTACCAGGTCTGCTTAGTGAACTTGCACACAGACTGAGTAACTTTGCACTCAATATTGCATGAGATTCCATGCCTTAGCACTACTTGAATGTGTCCATCCTCAGGTAAAGCTCTTGATAGAGGAGGCTTGTTTAAGAACTGGAAGGATGTTGTGATCACCCTCAAGCCCTTGACACTAAAAGTAAAATTTTACCTATGCTAGCTACAAGACTCATCATTTGTATTGACTCTGCTCTTCTCTGTAGTAACTGATCCACTCAGGCTCTTGTTTTTCATTGTATTTTCCAAATGTGCCAGTGGTGAGGGGTTGAAGGACAGAGATGGGAGTGAGCTTGAGAGAGCTGACAGTAAGTAACAGCATATCCAAGCTTTGACATACTCTGGTGGCAAAACTTAATTAACTAATGGCCTGGATAGAGCTGTAATGGGATCCTAAAACAGAAAGCTTTTAAGCAAAACTTAAAGCCAACAGCATCAATAACAGTGAGCTGAGGGCACTTGCTCCCTGTTTTTTTCCTGTAGGGCTGGTGAGACAGCCCCTAACATGCTCTCTATCCCTAAAGGTGTTTCTCCATCTAGTGTCCCTGGGAAACAATTACAACCGGCTTGGTCCCATTGTCACACTTTTGATCTCATATGACTCAGAGGATTCCTCATAAACACACAGAAGCTGTAGGCAAAGAAAAAGAAGATAGGTTCTGGAAAGATCTTCCATGGAGCTGGCCTCAGCTGTGTGAGTGTCTCCATCACTGAGTGTTTCTCTGACATGTGGTGGTGATTTGGTTTACCCTGTCATCACAAAGCATATGTAAAATTTCCTCTTCCATTTTTCTTTCAATGGTGCTTGCCTATATGTGCTTACCACTTGGCTATATTCATCTATCTTAAGAAGGGATTTTAGTATACAACAGCTGATTGCTGCTTCCTGCTTCCCAGCATAACCTGCAAAACTTCCCACAGCATTTTCCCAGCCTGTGGCATGCACATGGTGCCTATTCACATAGATGAGAGGTCTAACAATGTGGGTGTTCTAGGCAATTTTGTGTCTAAACTAGGTAAGCTAGCAGAATTTGTCACATCACCTTCATCACTCTATTGAGCTTTTAATGTGAGTAATTAAACCACAGTCTTTACCTGCATTGCCATTATTAATTTGTTGAATGAAGATATCTCCTCCCAAGCACAGTATCCCTGAGGCCCTGAAGCATGCACATATGGTGACACACTGCTCTGTTCCAGCAAGGTTGGTGGTCATGCTGTTCTTCCTCTTCTCCCTAATTTCCTCTCACGTGCATATCTCATTTTCTAAAGGTGAAAGTCACAGTCTTCTTGTTGTGTTTCCCTCTGAGCACTAGGGTTTTTTTATGTGTAGCTCACTCTTCAGGCTTGCAGAAACTTGCTGGGCATCAGCAACAGCACTAGCAGAAAGGAAGTATGGACAGATGGCTCTTGGCCGAACCTCCTGCCTGTCAATGGCTGGCAATTCCTCTTGTATCTCTGGTGTTTTGGGCAGAACAGGAGGAGCACTGCCAGCTCCTACATTTAGTGTTGCTGGTTGCAACCTGCCAGGGACAGCATATGGTCCACAGTACCTACAGAGGGAGTTGGACAGGAGATGGCTGCAGGTCCCCACTGAGATTCAAGGCATGCCTTATTCTGATGTTTGGCAGCTGCTGAAATGCCATACAGAGAAATGTCTTGGAGTGCTCCTAAAAGGACACTCCATAGTCATCCAGAAAAGCAGTGAAGACATCAGGGAATCAAAAATACTGAGGTTGTGCTCTGTCCTATTTAACACCAATACACCAAAAGCCTTTGGGAACACAGATGCACACATTTCTAATGAGAACATGACCCTTTGAATTACGTGTTTGCTCTCCCTGTAGCTGAGGAGAACCATGATACATCATGGTACAGCTGAGGAGAGCCATGATACGGAGCAGTGTAATTTTCTTGCAGAATGATCTAGCCCAACACTTCACATCCTGCTTTGGGATAAGTATACATCCTGGGAATTTGTTGGCTTCACACATTAAGATCAGGAGACAGAACCTTCTCTTCTCTTAGGATGTGGAGGGACTGCTACATGGGCCCACAATGAGTGCTTGTCAGCAACACAGCAATGCTTTGGAGCTTCTGGAGATCCTTACCATGGAATATGTTAAGATACATACAACAGTGTTACAATAATGTTGTTTAAGATGTAGGGAGATTTGGCCCTGTGACTCTAGTGGAATCAATCAGCAGAAGGGCAAACTCCTGGTGCTAGCTAAGATGGAGATAGGAACACAGACAGAGGATGAAATGAATTAGGCTATGATGCAGATCACTGGCTGCAGTGAATGCCTCAGTCTCTCCTCAGTACCAGGGAGTCGTATATGCTGTGAGCAGTTAGTTTTTTCTACTCAAATGAGCAGCACAGCTAGAAGATGAGGTTGAAAGATTAAAGGATGAAGTTCACAGGCTTAGAAGAATCAGGGAAGCAGAGGATGAGATAGGTGGTGCTAGGCTCTGACCGCCCCTCTGGAGAGACAGGATTACCTATTAAGAGATACTGAGCGTCAAGTACCTCCTGTAGCCACTCCTGCCAGACTGAGGCCAGTAACCTAAAGGAAAAGAGGGAGCGGAGGCAAGTCCATGGTCAAGGCAGTAAACAAACTCCTGCCTTGTCCACCTCCCACCTTCCAAATTCCCCCCAACCCCTCAACGTGGGGCTGTGGCAACAAGTTCCCACCCGGGTGGTGGGAGTGTTGCTCCAGTTATTAACAGAGCCCCCCAAGGTGCCCTTGCAGAACAGGTTTGATGTCGTGCAGGTACAGCTGGCCAGTGAGGAAGGTGAATCATCTGGCTTGGAGGAATTCCCAGAATTAAGGAAGCCTAAGCCCACCATATAAACATATCAAAAAGAAGAGAAGAGTCATTGTTATAGGAGACTCCCTTTTGAAAGGAACAGAAGGCCCAATATGCAGAGCCGACCCACTCCGAAGGGAGGTCTGCTGTCTACCAGGGGCCCAGGTCAAGGATGTGATAAGAAGGCTTTTCCCTTGGTGCAACCCATAGATTACTACCCATTGTTAACCTTCCAGATAGGCAATGGTGACCTTGGAAGAAGAAAATTGAAGGCTATAAAGAGAGACTTCAAGGCCTTGGGTCAACTGGTCAAGGGAGTGGGAGCACAGGTAGTATTCTCTTCTATCCTCACTGTTGAAGGGACTAACCCAGAAAGAATGAGAAGGACTCACCTGCTCAACTGTTGCTTTGGCTTTTTTTGACCACGGGTCACTCCACATAACCCCAGGTCTGCTGGCAGCAGATGGGCTGCATCTCTCTCAAAGTGGAAGAAGGTTTATATCGCAGGGGTTGGCTGGGCTCATTATTCATGCTTTAAACTAGGTTAGAAGGCGGGGGAGGGAGAAAGCTTACTATAAGCAAGCCTGAGACAATTGTGGGGTGATGTGTAAGCTCCATTGCTAATTCAGGGGAGGAAGATAACAATGAGTTGTGTGTTGGAGAAGACGCAAGGGCTAGCAATAAGTGGAGTGGTGGCACACCAGGGTGGGAGGCTAATAAGAATCTTCAGCCTGTTACCTTGCAGCATGCTGGGGACACACAAGAACTCTTAATGTCTCACAGAGATGTACCAAGGGGATCAGGTACTAAGGAATCAGCACATGCAGAGCTTACTGCTAGGTTGGTGGCCATGGAAGTGGCTGGGAATGATCAGACTGCGAGAGTGAAAGCCAATAGATTAACTCTCCCCCTGAAATGCTTATATATCAACACACAGAGCATGGGAATAAGCAGGAGGAGCTGGAGATCTGTGTTAGGCTGAATAACTATGATATAATTGCCATCACTGAAGCATGGTGGGACAGCTCCCACAACTGGAATGTTGTCATGGATGGCTCTGTACTGTTCAGGAAGGATAGACCAGCAAGACAAGGTGGGGGAGTTGCTCTCTGCGTGTGAGAGCAACTGAAATGTGCCAAGTTCTCTCCAAAGGGGGAGGCAGAACAGGTTGAAAGCTTGCGGGTAACAATTAAGGGATGCGGGAAAGGAGGTGAAATAGTTGTAGGCATCTACTATAGATCACCAAATTAAGAGGAAGATGTTGATGAGGTCTTCTACAGACAACTGGAGGTAGCCTCTAGAGGTAACTCCTTGGGGTAACTCCTTGGTACTCATGGGT